>PVKU01004454.1:0-146687 GCA_004027475.1 Anoura caudifer | reverse complement strand
GGGCTTAATCTCTAAAATATATAAAGAATTTACACGACCCCACTCTAAGGAGACAAGCAACCCAATTAAAAAATGGGCAAAAGACTTGAACAGACACTTCCCCGAGGACGTACGGAGGATCCACAGACACATGAAAGATGGTCAGTATCGCAAGCTATCAGAGACATGAAATTTAAAACCACAATGAGATACCACTTCACACCTGTCAGAATGACCATTATAAACAAAGCAACAAACAATAAGTGTTGGAGAGTTTGTGGAGAAAAGGGGACCCTAGTGCACTGTTGGTGGGATTGCAGCCTGGTACAACCACTATGGAAAACAGTATAAAATTTTCTAAGAAAACTAAAAATGGATCTACCTTTTGACCCAGCAATTCCACTGTTCAGATTATATCCTAAGAACCCTGAAACAGCATTCCAAAAGTACCCATGCACCCCAATGTTCATAGCAGCATAATTTACAGTAGACAAGTGTTGGAAGCAACCTAGGTGCCCATCAGTAAATGAATGGATCAAAACACTATGGTACATTTACACAATGGAATTCTATTCAGCAGAAAGAAACGAGGAGCTCCTACCCTTGGCAACAGCATGGAGTTACCTGGAGGGCATTATGCTAAGCGAAATAACCAGGAAGTGAAAGACAAATACCATATGATCTCACCTTTAACAGGATCCTAATCTACAAAACAAACAAACAAGCATAATATAACCAAAGACACTGAAATTGTGAACAGGCTGATAGTAACTAGATGGGGAAAGTGGAGGGAATATCAGGGGAAAAGCGGAAGGGTTTAGAGCAACAAGTATAAAGGACACATGGACAAAAACTAGGGGTGATGGAAATGAAAAGGAGGTGTGGAGGACTGGGGCGGTGGTCTGGGATGGGAGCAAAAGACAGAAAACTGAACAAGAACAACAATTAAAATTAAAAAAGAAAAAATATTAGGAAGATAATGGATTAGAGAAAAAAATAAAAACCCTCCCTGCCCCATCTCTATAAGAACTGTGGGTGTGAGCAGGAAGATTGAGAAGGTCTTTAAATCAGCAGCCTGCCATTCCCCCAGCTTGTGTGGCACCTGAATAAACCTCTTCCCTTTTTGTACCAATACATGCTTCATGAGTTTCATTTTTGTGGTGACAGTCAGCTCAACCTTTGTTTTTCTTTCTTTTTTTTTTTTTTTTTTTTTTTTTTGTTCAGTAACAGTTTAGGCAAACCCAGATGCTATCATGTGAACCTCACTAAGTCAAGGGTTCTTGGACTCAGTTCTCAGCTGCCTGTGGCAAGTCACCCCAAGGTGGGACTGTGGGGATTTTCCAATCACAGGGAATTTTCCTACACTCCTGCTCCAGGCATCAACCACCTGGAGTACCTAGCTAGTGAAAGTAATAGAGTCTGGGAAGGAAAAGGACTGCAAGACTGGTTGAGGGTTAAACTGACAGGCACCGCAGGAGTCCTCGATCTTTACCATTTAGTTTTTCTCATTTAGTTTTTTTTTTTTTTTTCCTGGTTAGGACCATTGGGGCCTTAATACCACTGTGCCCTTGTTAGGACCATGGGCTTTGGTGCCACTAACATCTGGTTAGAACAGCTTATGGCATCACTTGGCAGGAGATAAGGCACTAAGATTTGCTAATGAGCATTCATTAGGAATAATGAAAGTGTGGATTGAGTTTTGTTTATTTGTTCTCATTTTGTGTGTGGTCTTGTCATGATTATGGTTTTGAGTTTGTACTTTCATGCCATCAGTGGTTGTTCTCTTTTGACTCCTGAATGGAACCCGCTGGGCTGAATTTTACAAGATTGGTCCATGTACAGCTATTATCCAATGTCTAAGAAAGAATTGGTTTTCTATTGTAACACTGCTTGTCTTGTGTATACTTTAGACTATGGGGAAAAATGGCTCCTAAATTGTTTCCTGAATCTCTACATCATCTTGCAATTGGAATTATTTTGCCAGTGGCCAGGAAAATGGGATAAATCCCTTATGTCCAAGTATCTATACTTTTACACAATAAGGAATAAGCAAGGAAAGAGAACCTCTGAATGATGATAGTAAAACACAGGAAGAAAAGGAAAATGAGGAAATGAGTCTCTTTAATGTCCTTAACCCAGGGGATGTTGGATTAGCCAAAAAAAAAAAAAAACAAAAAAAACTTACCACGTCCCCACTCCCCTGCTAGATACCCCTGAGAAAGGGCGCATTAGGGCAATAGTCCCACCTCTGTCTGATGAAGAAATGGTCTCCCCCTCAAAGACCTGGTAGGGTACCCCATTTGGCCAGGCAGCACTCTTACCAGCAGCAAGACAATTCCCTTTGAGGCAATACCCTATAGGGAAAATGAACCAGGAAAGCCCATTCTCTATTTTTCACTTCAAGTTTACTAAACTGGAAGGATTCAATCCCCACCCCCCCAAAATAGGGAGGATCCTCAAAAAATGACAGATACCACCTCCATTTTAGCTATTTGCCATTGAAAGTGGGCAGATATACAGGCTCTCCTTAACATCCTGCTAACAGCAGATGAAAGCTGGCGAGTTATAAATAAGGCTAAAGACAAGGCTCATTGCCTCCATTGAGATAATCCCAATGGAAAACCCAACCCAGCTGGGTTGATTCTCTTGAGAAATCCCAACTGGGAGACAAATAGCAGGTACCTTCCTTCCTAGAACATTACAGAAAGTGCATATTGGAAGGGCTTAAAGAAGGGGGTACCTAAACAAAAGATCCTGATTATGATATAGGCCATTTAACAAAAAACAAATTTTTTCTGAATTTTTAGAGAGGGTCTATCATGCATATCAAAAGCACACTGATGCTGACCCACAAGCCCAGAAAAATGTCTGGATGGTGAATGTGACTTTTATTGGCCGATGTTCCCCAGATATCAGAAAAAAGTTCCAATGTTTAGATGGGTTATTGGGAATGAAACCCTCCCAGCTGGTAGACATAGTCATTAAAGTTTACCATGCCCAGGAAACAAGGAAATTAAAGGCAATCATTTTCTTAGAAGTAGTGTGGGGAAACCCGAAGTAGAAGCTGGACTTGAAAGAAAAAGATCCACTAGTTGCCAATCAATGTGCCTATTGCAAACAGGAAGTCCATTGGAGAAAGTAGTGCTCAGAACTCAGAAAGAAAAATCAAGGAATAAAAACCATTGCTGAGAAATGCTAAAAAGAAAAGATGAGTCTGATGACGAATGAAGAGGTCCACAGGCCCCTCTCAACATCCCCCCTACCTATTACCATTTTTACAAAGTGCCCCAGGTACAATTGACACTGGGGACAAGCTAATTAATCTCCTTGTAGATATGGGAGCTATATATTCAGTGCTAAATGCAAACCTAACCAAGAAAAGTTCAGCTGGAGTATCAGTTACTGGAGTGACCATATAATTAAAAAAAACAAAACAGGCATTTCTTCAATATCTAGAATGCCAGCTTGGGGATCAGAAACATGTGCATAGTTTTCTGCACATGTCAGATTTCCCCATTCCATTATTAGGCTGAGATTTACTATGTAAATTGCATGTACAAATAACTTTTCCTTTTCTGAAGCAGCAATTGCGTGTAGAAGTTCCACTGGAACATGCTACTCAACCCCAGGCACTCCTGACTTGCCTGGAAGAACTGAGGGGTGAACTCTTTCTATACGAGTTCTATTAGCAAGTCAATCAAACCATTTGGCCCAAAGGAACCCCAAGTAGAGTGCTTAACATAACAATGTGTAAAAATTAACCTAAAAGAGAGGTTGCAGATCCCACAGAGAAAACAGTACCCTTTAACAAGGAAGCTTTACAAGGAATTCAACTAGTGTTGCTGAAGTTCTTAAAATCAGAACTAATTTGGGCATTGCAGTCTCCCTGTAACATTCCCATTTTGCCAGTCAAAAAGCCTCACTCTGATGAATATTAATTTGGACAGGATCTTAGGGCCATAAATGACATTACCCAGGACATTCATCCTACAATGCCAAACTTTTATACTTTGTTGAGCATGGTGCCTGGGGATAGCAAATGGTTTTCAGTCCTAGGCTTTAAGGATGCCTTTTTCTGCATCCCAATAAATGAACAGGCTCATTATTTGCCTTTGAATGGCAGGACCCAGAGAACAAAGCCACACTCCAATACTGTTAGACTTTGTTGATACATGGACTTAAAAATTTCCTGACTATACATGGGGAAATGTTAGCAAGCAACTTAAGGGATATTCAATTGAAACTGAAAGTTCTTATACAATATGTAGATGACCTAGTGATAACTAACAATACTTACAAGAACTGTTTGCCCAACACCCTCAGAGTAATGAATAATTTGGCAAATAAAAGATGTAAAGTATTGCCTCAAAGGCACAAATTTGCAAACAGGAGGAGGCATTATCTCAGATTCCAACTGGAACAGGGCACTAGGAGCTTAGTGGCTGATCAAAAACAAGCCATTGCTACAATGAAAATACAGAGAACTGGAGGCAGCTTCATGGATTCCTAGGGATTACAGGGTTCTGCCAAATTTGGGTTCCAAACTTTGGATTTATAGCAAAATCATTGTATAATTCTTTGAAAGGACTAAACTCTGAACCTTTTGAATGGACAAAAGACTGTGAGGCAGCATTTGCAAACTTGAAGGAAAAACTAGTTTTGGATTGCCCAATTTACAGAAGTTACTTTCAAACTATACATTCATTAAAGGCAAGGAATCAGATGGGAGGTACTAAGTCAGCCTCTGGGAAATACTCCTCAACCAAAGCCTCTCTCTCAAAGAAATTGGATCACATGACAAGGACATGGTTGTCATGCCTCTGAGCAGTAGGAGCTACCTGTGATATCTTATAGGAAGCAGAAAAACTTATCCTGAGGATACCTACTATGGTATTTGTAGCATACCATGTCCTAACTACATTGGAACAAAAAGGAAGGTATTGACTGATGGCAGCATACATGGGAAAATATCAGTTCTTTTTGTTACACAACTGAAATGTTACCTTAGAGACTACCACTACTTTAAACCTGGTCTCCCTACTCCTGGACTCAGAGAGAGGTTGAGTCCTGCAGCATGATTGTTTGGAAATCATTGGCCAAGTTTATTTCAGCAGGCTGGATCTATTAGACCAGCCACTGATAGAACATGTCTGGGAATTATATATAGATAGGAGCAGCTTCATGGAGAATGGTCAGCAATAATCCGGGTACATATTAGGCGCCACAGACAAGGAAATAGAAGCTGTAGGAATCTCAGCACAAAAGGCTGAACTGCTGGCCCTCATCAGAGCCTTAGAATTAGCCCAAGGAAAGAATGTTAACATATACAATGACTCTAAATATGCCTTCATGGTAGCCCATGCCCATAGGATACTATGAAAGGGAAGAGATCTCTTAACCTTGGGGAATAAGGACATCAAACATGCAAAAGAGATTTTAAAATTGCTAGTGGCAGTGAATCTACTGAACCAGATTACCACAATGCACTGCCCGGAACACCAGAGGAATGGTTACCAAACAAGCCAGGGAATTCAAATTGCCAATAAAGCAGCAAGGCAAGCCACCTGAGGACTGCTACTTCTCGGGGCCTTGATTCCCCCACCTACACTTGTCATAAATTAAACCTCATTACACAGAATGAGATGAGGGATTCTCTAACACTGACCCTAATTCTATATGGAAGATCAACACACTGGTCTGATTTTACTCCCCGAAGCTCTAGGGTACCCCATCCTCAAACACCTACCTGAAGGGACCCATTATGGAGGGCATGTTTTAATAGGCCTCATTAGACCACACTTGAAGGGCCCTCATCTGCAAACGACCATCCAGAAGATTATCCAAGACTGTTTGGTTAAGTGACAAAAACAGTCCTGAGACTAAGCAACTCCCAACTGAAAAGAAAGTACAGTGTTAAAGGATATGCCCATTTCAAGACTGGAAAGTTGACTTTATACAGATGCCTATAACCAGAGGAAACCTTAATTTGTTATTAGTTTTTTTTTTTTTTTGAGGACTTTTCTGGAAGGATAGAGGCATAGACCAGTAGAACTGAAAAGGCAAATGAACCAGCAAGACATTTACTTAAAAAAATAACCCCTAGGTTTGAACTTCTTCTCAGCATTCACAGAGACAATGGACCATTAGTCACTTCAGAAATCAGGCAGCAAATACTCAATGGAAACTTCATACATCTTGGAAAGTTCAGTCTACAGGAAAGATTGAGAAAATGAACCACACAATAAAGAAGACCCTAATGAAAGTGTGCCAGGAAACACATTTGAAATGAGATCAGGCACTCCCTATTGCTTTGTTCCAAATTAGGGTAGCACCTTGAAGTGGGCTTAAATTAGCCCTTTTGAAATCGTTTATGGAATACCCATCCAAGTTTCTGCTGTAGGAACATCCCCTTTATATTTAGAGCATGAGTAAAAAATTAAATAATATGTACAACATCAAGAGGAAATACTAACAATTTTGGACAATTTTGATCTTTGTAGGTCCATCTTCCTGTCTGGTGAGACCTTACACTGATTCCAGCCAGAAGGCTGAGTTATAGTAAAGACCTAGAAGACTCAAGGTCCTGAACAGCAGATAGCTGAGCAATGGAAAGTTCCCTATAGCATCCTACTGACAGCATGCTCTTCCCAAAAGCTCACAGGAATGAAGCCTTGGAGCCAAAACACATGGCTAAAGCAGGAGCCACCCGAGGAGAATTGGATCTTGCTGCTGCTGTTATTGATGCTGCAAGGGAAATCTGGACCTGCACTCCTGAAGGATTTTAAAATTCATTCTTTGAAAAGGGACAGCAGCTCCCAGAGCTAAATAACAATATTACATTTTATATTTTATTTTATTTTATTTCTTTATTTTTTTTTAATCTTTATGCATTTCCCAGACATTGGCTTCTTCAGCAAATATGTTCTGCTGTGAGGAGTTGCTACCCAAAGCTCTGTTCAGGGTTAGGTTATGAGGATCCTTCAGTTTTTTTTAATTTCTGACCCCCTACTAAACACTTGATTGTCTGTACAATAGGTCTCAGGTTCAAGGCCCATCTGCAAGATGACCTCTTGAAACAGGAAGAATTCCACCATCCTTGCTTGTTTTGTAGTACCTTCCTTGAGACATTAATAATGCCACTTTCAGAAGACAGCAATCTACCTCCTTCACATAAAGGCTTCCCTCTATTCCCGACCCCCTTCCTTTGCCAGATAGTAAAAACTTCTGTACCTGGACATAAATAAAACTGCTACCTTTTCCAGCAAGAAGCAACTGCAAAAGAATTAAATCTAGGTTCCTTTACCCTTGTAAGATTACAAGGGTACAGAATTTTGAAGGGGGGGGAATTGTTACTGTAAAACAGTCAGTTACAGTGCCAGAGGAGCCTCCACCCATTGGCCAAATGGCACTGAGTGCACAAAATCTAGAAATATGAATGGATATGGCCTGAATGTGCCAAAAGCTAGAAAGATAATTGGATTAGGAAAAAGCCCTCCCATCCCTATTTCTATTTGAACTGAGGGCTTGAACAGGAAGATTGAGATGGTCTTTCAGGTGGGTGGGAGTCCACCATTCTTCCTAGGTCGTGCAGTGCCTGAATAAAGCTTTCCTTTTTTCACCAACTGTCTCACATGTTTAGCTAGTTGTTTTTTTTTCTTTCTTTCTTTCTTTCTTTCTTTTTTTTTTTGGCAATAGGCAGCCAAAACTTGTTTGCTTGTTTCTTTGTTTTTTGGCAACAGCACCACCTGATCCTTGGTTTTCATGGGAAGACTTATTACTTGCTTGATAAAAAGACAAGTTTAAATTTTAATGCTTTGGCTGAAATGATATTATATCATTTTCAACCAACACTAAGTTCAACAGCTTTGGCAGCTTTCTGCAAATGTCCACTTGTGACTTTTGTAAGAACCTCACGGTAACACTATTGGCTGTTTTGTGACTAATATAAAAGTTAGTCAACACTATATTCTCCAAGACTATAATACCTTTTATATGCATTAACTTTCTCATTTCTGTTACTGATCAATGAAGTAATTATATACACTAAATACCACAGGTTATCAAAGATTACAAAATATAAATATGTATATTTATTAATAAAATAATAACCTAGTACATTTTATAGATATAGTAATGTACCAGGAAAAATAGACAAAAAAAAAAGAACTAGTCTAAAAACCTTTGCTTAAAATGGTATAAACTTTTGAATATTTTGATAGGAAAACTTGAATATATATTTGCCTTTTTCAAAGTGTGTGAAAGTTCCTAGTTATTTATGAATATTTGAAGTTATTTTCTTCATTCCTTGTTAATTGCTTATGGCAGCCAAGAGTTAAAATATGGGTATGCTATTATATAATTTAGGAGAACAGCTGCAACACAGTCTGCTTCTGCTGAAGCTCTTGACAATGTGTCTCCTAATGCTCTAAAAAGAGCTTCTCCCTGCATGGCTGTTACTTTACACTCTCAAGTTCCAATTGGCCTACTGAAATATTCGAGTGCCACATTAAGAAAAATCCATTTCCACCTACTGTAAAGAGATAGTATGACAAATATAAGTGAGGAAAGAAAAACAAAAGAATTACTGATAGCATGACTGTCCTGGTTTCTTGAGAACACATCAAAAAAATTTAAATTTTTGAAGAAATTTTTGTCAGTTCTGTTCATATGGAAAATTGATCTAGGAAAATTGTTCAAGTTAGTCAATGAAAGAATTATAGAAAAATCAAAATAAGTATTAGAATGATGAATCAGGTAAAAAGTAAATTTAACTCTTGTATAACTAGTAATTCCTCTGCTGTTGGGTTGGCTAAAAAGTTCATTTGTTTTCCAGGAGAAGGCTCAAACAGCACTTAGTTGTCTTTAATTTTATTAGAAACAATTTTGTTAGATTATATTGAAAGAGCTGATGATATCAGCATGCATTTTTAAGAAACATATCAAAATTGATGAATTTTTGTGTACCCATCTTAATATTGAAGATGGAAGGAAATAAGAAACTGTTTTGGCATATCATGTTTTGTTATTTCAAGAAAGGTAAAAATGCAACTGAAACACACACACACACACAAATGTGCAGTGTGTGGAGATGGTGCTGTGACTGATCGAACAGGTCAGAAGTGGTTTGTATGATTTTGTGCCGGAGATTTCTTGCTGGATGATGCTCCACGTTGAGTAAACCAGCTGAAGTTGATGATTGTTGATTGAGACATTAATAGAGAACAATGAATGTTGTACCACACAGGAGAGGGGCAGCATACGCAAAATATCCAAATCCATAAAGATATTTATAAAAATGGAAAATTTGCCTTTTATTTTATGGAAAAATAAATGGACTTTTTGGCAAGCCCAATAAAATTTTGAATGTCAGTGACAGAAAAGCCTCTGAAGACATTTTGCTTGTTTCTTGGGAACTTTCAGGTTAGCCCCTGAAATATAGTGAAGGTTTTTTCTAGGTATGTTTCTTTCACATGACTTGAGCTAGAGATCTTTTCTCACTTCACCAACATAAATTCTTTTATAGCTTAATATCAGAATCAGTATTTGCAACCTGCCTCCTGCTAGTGAACACAAGTAGTTCCTGAAATAATTTCCCTGGGGAAATGCTTGTACCTAATACCTTTAGTACTTTTAACCTAGTCTAGGCAAAACCCTGAATCTAACACAGGAAAAATACCTTGCTTGATAAAGCATAAGCAGTGTGATCCCAAATGTCTTTCAATTTAAAACCCCTATGGTTGCATATAAATGTGATAAAGGATTCTTGAACCTTCAAAGGAAGTAGATTAAAAACAAAGAAAGAATGGAAGAAAATTGTTATATACCTTATCCTCGCACATCTGTCTGTATTTCTCATTGCATTAAAATGATGGTAAAACTATTTAATCAAAAAAGTGTTTGGATATGTAGAAATCTTCTGTATGGGTATTTTTACTGATTAGGGAAAGGGATAATATCTTCTTTCAATATATATAATTTATATGCTTATATAAATGTCTCAGGACAGAGTGATTTGCTCAATTACTTAGAATGGATATCTCAGTACAAAAGAAGTAGAAACCACTACACTTAATTAAATATAGAAAATGTAAAACCAAAGAAATTAAAAGGGATCAGAAATGTGTGAGTAAAAATATTAATTCACAACAGAGACAGCTGAAGGAGCAAAGTGTGGAGAACAGTAATAGAGTTTAAATAATACTTAAATATTTATTTAATTTTTTAAAATTTAATAGAATGTAACATCAAAAATATCTATGTTTAAGTAGTTTATAATTTAATGGATAAATTCCATATACAAATAAAATATCTAGTGAATCTGAAAAGATTATTTGTCTAAATATGTAAAAAAGGAGATTTTACTCACTAATGAAAGAATGAACTGATAAGAGAAACCTGATGCATACAGAGCATTATGCTAAGCGAAATAAGCCAGGCAGTGAAAGACAAATAACATATGATCTCACCTTTAACAGGAACCTAATCAACAAAACAAACAAACAAGCATAATATAACCACAGACACTGAAATTGAGAAGGGGTTGATAGTCACTAGAGGGGAGAGGGGAGGGGATTTGAGGGGGAAAGGGGAAGGGTTTGGAGCAACAAGTATAAAGGACGCATGGACAAAAACTAGCGGGAGTGGAAATGGGAGGGGAGTGGGGAGGGCTGGGGCGGTGGGCTAGAATGGGAGCAAAAGACAGAAAACTGTACAAGAACAACAATTAAAATTTAAAAAAATGCTTTGCTTACAACTACTCTTTTCATAGAACAGTTATTTCATTTTTTATATACTGTTTTTTATCCAGCTCTTTTACCTTAACTCAGTGATTTTTGTATTGAAGTTTTTTTTTTTTTTTTAATTTTAGAGTAGTTTTCCTTTATATACATAAGGTCTGTCCAGAAGGTATCCAGCCATGTAATATGAAGAATAGCAGCATATATTGAAAAAGATACAAGATACAAGAAACATTGTAATGGGACAGTGACACCTCAGTCGCTTTCAAAGTAGACACCTTGAGACCTCACACAGTTCTCCTGATTGCCATGAGCTGCCCCACTGAATTTTCCTGAATCATATAGATGATATGAAATCTCTTCCCTTTCAAAGGTGATTTTATTTATTTATTTATTTATTTACTTATTATTTTTAATACACATCACTATTTTTAAGACTTTATTTATTTTATCTTTAGAGGGGAACGAAAGGAGAGAGGGAGAGAAACATCAATGTGTGGTTGCCTCTCCTGCGTCCCCTGCCGGGAACTGGCCTGCAACCCAGGCATGTGCCCTGACTGGGAATCGAACTGCAGGCCTGCACTCAATCCACTGAGCTACACCAGCCAGGGCTATTTATTTTATTTTTATTTTAGCCTTTATTATATTATTTCCATTAGCATTTAGTCCCCTTGTACCCTCCTGCCCCGGCAATCACCACGCTGTTGTCCATGTCCAGTCATTCTACCCCCATCCTCTGCCCCCAGCTGTCATCCTACTCTCCATCTATGAGTCTGTCCCCACTTTCCTTTTTAGTTCAGTTTTTTTTTTTTTTTTCCATTGGATACCACGTATGAGTGAGATCATAGTGTATTTGCCTTTCTCTGACTGGCTTATTTCACTTACCATAACATCTCCAGGTCTATCCATACTGTAGCTAAGGGTAAAAATTTCTTATTTTCTATGGCTGAGTAGTATCCCATTGTGTGAATGTTACATAGCTGTTTTATCCACTCATCTGTTGATGGATACTTGGGCTGCTTCTATATCTTGGTGATTAGTTTTTAGGTTCCTTTGAAAATATTTCCAAAAGTGGCATCGCTGGGTCAAAGGGCAGATCCATTTTTAATTTTTGTGGTATCCCCATACTGTTTTTCACAGTGGCTGCCCCTGTCTGCATTCCCACCAAAGTGCAAAAGGATTTCCCTTACTCCACATCCTTGACAGCACTTGTTGTCTTGATTTATTGATGATAGTCAACCTGACATGTTAAGATGACATATCATTGTGTCAATCAGTATTCAACAGAGGAAGTAAGCACATACAATGAGCTAGAGATAGTTCAGTCAATAAATGGTGTTAGGAAAATTGGACAGGTATGTGCAGAAAAATGAAACTAGACAACCTCTTACACCACACAAAAGAGTAAATTCAAAATGGATCAAAGATTAACTGTACTTGAACAAAAATAAAAAAATAAATAAATACTAAAATATTAGACCCCAAATCATAAAAATCATACAAGGAAACATAATTAGAAAAATCCTGGACATTTCTCTTGGTAATATTTAATCAGATATATCTCCCCAGGATGCAAGGGAAACAAAAGGAGAAACAAACAGGACTACATCAATCTAAAAAGTTTTCACACAAGAAAGGAAACCATCAACAAAATAAAAAGACAACCCACACAATGGGAGAACCTATTTACCAATATAGCTGAGAATGGGTTGATAGCTAAAATTTATAAAATACTTACAAAATTCAACACCAAAAAAACAAAACAAACAAAAATAACCCATTAAAAATGGGCAAAGGACCTGAATAGACACTTCTTCAAAGAGAAAATACAGATGGCCAATAGACATATGAAAAGATGCTTGATGTCACTAATCATCAGAGAAATGCAAATTAAAATCAAAGGTGATTTTACTTTTTGGAAAAGCCAAATTTTCCGTGTGCCAAATCTAGTCAGTAGGGGGAGCTGAGTCACCTCTGTGATTTGATGTTTTGCCAAACAACTTCACATGAGATGTTATGCATGAGCATGAGCAGCACGTTGTCGTGATGAAGCTGCCAATCACCATTTGCCTTTTAGCCCTGGCCTTTTGAATCATCCAAATGGCTTCTGTGGAGGAAAGTTCCAGCTTAACACAAAATTTCACACAGATTCATTGCTCTACGGGCTCATTTTGAATGTGATAGCAACATACTGCACATGCTCACTCAATGTTGTCTACTGCCTTCTCTGAGTAGTACAGTGGAGTCATCATTGTTCACACATAAACATTCCAGTCTACTCTCCTTAGCTGCCACATTACATCAATGTCTTGAAAACCATTCTCGGTATATTAACAATAGCTGGACTTTGTCAGGGCAGACCTTGTATAATCACCTGAAATTTGTACACCCATTTTTTTAAGTTCTTTTTATTATTTATTTATTTTGGCTATTTGAAAGAAATTGCTACGTTCATAGTTTACAAATATTTCTCTTGGCAAATTGACTGATATTTTTGAATGTATTTCTTGGAGTGGAGTAGCTGAACCTTAGTGTACGTGTATGCATGACGTTATAAGAAGCATTTTATTTAGTTGTGCCATTTTATGTTCACACCAACAATAGTAAGAGTCCATTAACATTTTGTGTTTTTACTTAATTTTTTAAGTAAAATATCAATGATAAAAAGATACATATACATTATACTTCATAATATGTATTAAAAACTGGTTATCAAAAGATACTCTTAAGACATTGAAAATACATGTCATAGTCAGCCTGAAAATATTTACAGTAAAAATATCACAAAGGATTTCTTTAGGATATATAAAGACTTCTTGAATATTAATCAGATAAATATTCCAGTTTAATGAGAATAAAAGATATATAAATTACCAATAAGCATATGAAAATGTGCTCAATATTGGCCAATAGGAAAAAAATTAAATCACAATGAGGTCAGAATATATATCCACTAGATAAGCTAAAATTACAAAGGTTGCATAAGTTAGTTTTAATTTTCAAATAACAGGTATAAAGAACTTTAATTGTGTGTAAATGTGCACAGGTTGTATTATTTTCAGTTATTTAAAATTAGTTGAGAATAGATATATTTTATACATCTACAGATATAATAAATTACTTCCCATAGATAATTATCCCACAATTAGTTAATAGTAACTTTTAGCCTTCTTTCACTTTTAGAAATATGAAAATTTGTATAGTAAATTATGTCACCATGCTGATATAAGATTATTTTATAATGGTCTAAGGATTGAACTCTCTGCTATCCTGACTGGAATATAAACATTTTAAGCACATCCTTTCCATTTTACTAAAGTCACTCTTTAGATTAAGGGTCAGTATAGTGTGCAGACTCCAATATGCTTATAACTGTTTTGCCTTCTTGGGTGATTCTGTCTAATATCCATCCCCACGACAATCACAGTGAAGAAAGAAGAAATTTGTGGTGCCTTATCACTGTTATTATTGCTTTTCCTGATGTATCCATGCCAGCATCATGTTGATTCTTAGTGAATACATGCTAATTAAAGTGCTTTTCCAGAGTGTAATACATAGCTATCTAGAACATGGGGATGTTCTTTCTCAATAACCTATGCCTTTGGCTCATCTTTTTACTTGCTCTAGTAACTTCCGAGTTTGTTTTTCCTTTTATGCTATATGTAGGCAAAAACTTTGAGATAATAATTTCTACTTTTCTTGATTTGTGGCTTTTCCTCTATTATTAAATCTTTTTAATTACTCAGTTTGGTTTACATAGGTCAATTGTAAATGAAGTGTTTTCATTCATGTGATTACTTTTAAGAAAATCATTACACAAAATAATGACTGCTATATAAGGAAAATTTGACTTCCCTGAATAAGCACTTAACTAACTTTTGTAGTGAAATCTATTTTTATGGATTTTGGTACTATTTCTAAGTTTCTTTAATTCTCTGTTTTTATACCTGAATGCAAACAATAAAAATGCATATCTACTTGGAATCAAATGCTGTTAATAACTAGTTAACTTACCATAATATCTTCTTTAGATAATTGGAATTCTTTTATGCCATAAAAAGAGGAATTTCCTATCAAGTATTTTATAGAGATGTAGAAACACTGACTTCTCTTTGATTCAGTGGAAAATCATTTGTTATTTAATAACATGGATCTGACATGAACAATCTTTAAAATCAATATGGTCCAATTGGGCAGTTCCCACCTATGTCATTTTATTTATGTTTAAATTTAAGCTTCTACTTTTTCTCAGTTTTGTAGCATTAGTGAATGTTTTATAAATCCCCTAGAATTTAATAATAGAAATGCTGAAAATTAATAGCATTGTTATGAAAATTTTATTTTTTTATTGTTGTTCAAGTACAGTAGTCTTCATTTACCCCTATTACTCTCTTCTGCCCTGCCACCCCCACCTCCCACATTCAATCTTCCTCCACATTGCCTTTGTTCATGGGTCCTTTGTACTTGTTCCTTTACTTGCCTCTTCCCTTTTTATACTTGAACAAAGGAAACTTCCTCCAGATGAAACCTATAATAGCCTATCACTGATAGCTCATTGGGTAGTCAGAGATTACTATCCATTTACTCTTTGCCACTTTGTTTCATTATTTTATTTGGACTATAGTATTAGTATTTTCCTCCCTTACTCCTCTTTGATATCCTTTTCCTCTCTTACATATCTTTCCTCCCCTTACTCCTGTTTTGATATCCTTTGTTCTATATATTTATTCAACTTTAAAAAGTATTTTACTAGAAATTAACTTTAAGCTAGTAGTTGTCACTATGTTCATCACAAACATATACTTTTACCTTGCTTGTTCCTTATTCTTTCCTGTGATTGATAAACTCTGATTATAAAGAAAACTTGTTTTGTTAACATTAATTTTCATGTTCCTGGTTAATAAATGCTTTTGAGCCTCCTTAAAATAAAACTCTGGAACTCTAATGATCCAGATCACTTGTATTTAAAATTAATATAGTTTAAATGAGGAAATGCTAAATATTAAATTCACCTTAATATTTTAATTACCTTTAACTTACCTAAATCAAATGTCAAGTATTTTAAAATAAACAGAAAAATGTAATTAAAATGTATTCTCAAAATTTTTCCTTTTTCTAGTACAATAATTTTGCCTATAATTTTATGACATTTACTGTTTGTGATAATGAATATCATAAACAGTATTTATGTAAATAGCATTTTTTAGGGATTCAATGAAAATTTCCATTCCTCAAATGTGCTTGTTTTAAAAAATACACAGTGTTGATTTATTCAAAACAGTTGTTAATAGGCATATCAGAGACACTGAACCCATATAGATAATAAAAACCTAATTTTAACCATTTATTTCCACCACTGGCTTGACAAGTTCCTTCCACTAACAATTAGTAGGACTAACAAAAGATTTTAAAACATTCCCCATGCTTCACATGGATGGAGCTGTATTAGTACAAGTAGAACACAGCCCTATGACAAATTTAAACTTAGCATTATTTGGAAAATTCAGTAAACACAAAATTTCACATATTTGGAAAAGAAAAAAATTAAAACCTAATAGTATAATTTTTGCCCAACTTTACAAAAATAGAATGTATGGCAGATTCATACCATGGTCTGAATCTGATGTGATTGAATCATGGCTATGTAGCTAATAAAACCAGAAGATGATACTTCTGATTAATATAATTTAAAAAAATATGAATGCACTACCAGTTTCTAGACCAGAAGGCAGCGAGAAGATCTGGCAATATATTCCCTATAGGAAAGTTATAGTCACTAATAGCATTGCTGTTATTTTTATTGCTGTGTATGTGTGTGGGTTGTGCTTGTATGTGTGAACAACTTTTATTTGTTTAGAGACAAATGCAGTTTTAAAATATACACAAATGAAGAGTTACTTGCAATTGATTTTACCTGCACTAATTAGTGGTGACATGTGCTGACAAATTATTTTTACACCTAACTGCATGGGCAATGTGGGCAACGACCAGAAGAATTAATATTCAATTCCCACGCAGCCTTTGTATCAGTTATACATTTAGAAATAAAAAGAAACTTGGTATTTAATATTTAAACAGTTTGTTTAAATATTAAATAGAAATTTTTACTCTGATTAAATGAGAACAAAGCTTAAAAATGTATTTTAATGCTTGTAATGTCTAACAAGACAGTATGACAAATAACACTTTCTGCAATATGATAATGGCCAGAATTTTTTTCAGATAGTGCACTTCTATTTTTTTAGTTCCAATAAAGTGTATTCAGATCACATGTGAAGAAACTTGCTTATCATTCAGGAAACTTGCTGCACAGTGGCAAGAAAAAGGAAAGGGACTCAGCTTTTAACAAAGCAGTTGGCATTATGCTTTGGTCTTTATTTGTCCTTGGCCTGGACTAGAATACTAATGACCTGAAAAATGGATCCTTTTATTCTTCAGTGTTTCTGAATGGTTCTTTAAGGAATTATTTCCTTACAGTTACTATTTAGGCAGCATGAGGTTTCCTTTTCCCTTGTATTGTTTGCATTTGAAGTATTTCACTGGTATTTTCATTCTTCAAGCATACCTAAGTCAAAAATTTGTTATTTCTCCTTTGAATTGGGGAGTATTATGCTCACAGTTTGGGTCAGGAACCTGAGAAGGGCAAACATTTATATCTGACATTTAAATTGATATATATATATACACACACACACATACACTATATATATTTAATATTTTACACATCCTTGATATTGTTTTTGAAATAGTGTGTTTTTTAGATCATAGATTCCTACAAAGTTGTATAACTTAATATGATCAGAGTTTTCCCATTCATTCCATAATCAATAATGATTATTAAATAACTAGTGTGTTCTAGCCCTGAGGCAAAAGAGAATAAAACATGTAATAATGAATTATCTACTTGCAAAGTGCAGCACACTGTAGTCAACACTATGTATATGTGAGACCCTTTAAAAATACCATTTGGAAGAACATTACCTGCTGTCCTGAGGGAATGGTTCTTTATTAACTATTTGGTAAGAGAACAGGCAGAAACTATAACCCAAGGGAACTCTGCATTGTAACTGAAGAGCATCAGTATATTTTTCTTATCCAATCTTGCTAAAGGGAAGACTATTTCATTTTTAAAGTTATCTTTTACAAGACTATTAGAGGAGAGTTTATAATGCAAGATGAGAGAATTGCTAATAATTTAATCCAATAATTTCTGAAGTCCATTTTGAATTTATTCCACTGAGGTCCTTTTCCCCACTAAACAACCATTGCTATTAAACATTTTTTTAAATTTAAAACTAAACAGATATTGTAAATAGCAGTGATACATTAGTATTATATTGGCCCTATTGTTAAAAACATGCAGTGTATCCAACTACCAATAGAAACAAGGTCACAATTCCCAGTCTTGATGCCAGAGCACAGTATAATCTCTCACACTCTGTACTTTTATTATCTTTCTTCATTTCTTAAGACAGATTCTGCATTTTAACCAATCTAACCAAAATGAAATACTGACTCTTGCCATTAACTTTAATCATGCCACTTATTTTCATATGAATTAATATCATGAAATTTTCTGATTAAAATATTTTTAAAAACCTACTTTTAAAAAGTTTATTTATTTATTTTTAGAGATAGCGGAAAGCAGGGAGAGAGAGAGAGAAGCATCGATGTGTGGTTGCCTCTCATGTGCCCCCTACTGGGGCCAGGCCTGCAACCCAGACATGTGCCCTGACTGGGAATTGAACCAGTGACCCTTTGCTTTGAAATCTGGTGCTCAAACCACTAAGCCACACTAGCCAGGGTAAATTGGTTTTAATAATATTATTTTACTAAATATTGAATAGTAAATGACTATACAGATAGGTATCCAGTGTTTAATTTTCTATTGATATGCATTTATATGTTAATTATATATTATATACTATATAATATGCAGCATATTAAATTATAATATATGATATTGTATAATAGGTATTTTATATGTAATTAAGATATGGATATATGCCAATATATCAATGTGTGTATATATAATGTGTGTATGCCTGTCTAGAAAGTATCCAGCCATGTATTATGAAAAATAGAGACATTTGTTAAAGAAGATAAAAGATACAAGAATCTATGTAGCATGATGTTGCCTCAGTCCCCTTCAATGTAGGCACCTTGGGACCTCACACAGTTCTCCCAATCACCATCAGCTGCCCCATTGTGTTTTCTGAATCTCATCAATGTTCTGAAATCTCTTCCCTTTCAAAGGTGATATTAGTTTTAGGAAAAGCCAGACGTTGCAGGGCACCAAATCTGGGCTGTAGGGGGGCTGAGTCACCTGGGTGATTTGATGTTTCACAAAAAAACTCTGCATCAGATATGATTCATAAGCAGGTGTGTTGTCATGATAAAGTTGACAATCACCAGGTGACAATTGCTGCAGCTTTCTGACTCATCTGTATAGATTCTGTAGAGGATTATTCAAGCTTAATGCAAAATTTGATGCAGATTTTTTGCTCTACTTTCTCAGTCATGTTGAATGCAATAGCCACACAGTACACATGCTCACTCAATGATGTCTACTGTCCCCACTGATTAGTACAATGAAGTCATCATTGCTCATGCATGTGCATTCCAGTCCACCCCAGATTACATGGATGTTACACAAATCTTTCTCATTGTGTTAACAATGGTTGGACTTTTTCCAAATGAATATATAAACAACCCGTATTTTGGATATAATTAAATAAATAATATTATCTATTTTCTTTATGTTAAAGCACAGATTTTGGGAGAAAACTTTGTTTTTCAAATTTGGAATAAAAACTCACTTGTAGATAATTCCATCAATTTAAATTAAAAAGGTTAATATATCTATTGCTGAAAATTCTCAGCCTCATGGACAGAGAATTTTTCATTTGTAATTTAGTAGGATGTATTTATATTCTCTTTGTCTTTATAAATATCTATTTTCTTTATTTTAAGTGCAAAATAAACATTATCAGCATGGATGGATCTGGAGAGCATTATGCTAAGTGAAATAAGCCAGGCAGTGAAAGACAAATACCATATGATGTCATCTATAATGGAACCTCATCAATAAAACAAATAAGCAAGCAAAATATAACCAGAGACATTGAAATAAAAAACAAATTGGCAGTAACCAGAGGGGAGCAGGGAGAGGGATAAACAGGGAAGTGTCATCAAGGAACATGTATAAAGGATCCATGGACAAAGCCAAAGGATTGAGCCTGGAAGGAATGAGCATGGAAGGTATTGGTGGGTGGGTCTGGGGAAAGTGGTGGCAGGAAAAATGGAGACAACTGTACTTGGACAATGAAAAAAGAAAAATAAATAAATTTATGACTACCTATCATGGCTAAGACAACATTTAAAGAGCAGTCATTATTTCTTAGAACAGTAAGTTTGATTTTACTGTTTTTCCTGATTCCAAATACTGTAATTATCTGTACGGAGTATCTTCATTTGTTAAAATCCCTTTGAGACCCTTATCATGGATCACAGTGTCATATATTCTTGCTTTCTTCTATATACATGCAAATCACAATTATTTCCCTTCCATTCAAATTTAACTATGGTAGAATCACTGTTTATTCTACTATCCATATAATCATCACATTTTTGCTCTTGTGTTTATCACAATAAAATTTCTAATGAAAAGAAAGTGGCTCATACATTCATTAATTTGAAAATTACTATGATATTAAGTCCACATCACAGCAGTTCTGCTGTAAGAGATCAGACTTGTTCTCCTCTTATCCCAGACTGACAATTGCTGAATTGTATAACTTTTTAAACCAAATTTAATGAGTAACTGCCAAGCCATTTCTTAGAATTTTGACATTCATAAACATATAAAAACTACCCTGACATCATGATATGAAATCTTGAAGAGAAAGGAAATATACAGCAGTTACTCTCACAAAAATCTATTAGCTGTTTAAAAGCTACAAGGTATTGAGCCCTGGCTTGTGTGGTTTAGTGAACTGAGCACTGGTCTGCAAACCTAAGGGTCTCTGGTTCAATTCCCAGTCAGGGCATGTACCTGGGTTGCAGGCCAGGTCCCCATTTAGGGACATGTGAGAGGCAACCACACATTAATGTTCCTCTCCCTCTCTTCTTCCCTTTCCTTCCCTCTCTAAAAATAAATTCAGACAGGGAAAAATACTGTATGATGTCACCTATATGTGGGAAGCTTCAGTTGAAATTTTTTAAAAAGTTACAGAAAAAATGATCCGACTATGTGCAGTGACCAGAGGCAAAGGAGGAAAGGTGGAGGAACATGGCCAAAAGGTACAAACTCCCAGATATAAAATTACAAATACTAGTTATGTAATATGCCACACAAAGACTCTAGCTAACACTGCTCTCTAACATGTAGACTGTAGGAGGCCATTTTGCGTGGTGTGGGCCCAGCTCCCAGTGGAAAGCAAGGTCCAATGCACAGGACCCACTCCCACAGACAGGTTCTCCCATGGGGAATCAGGCCTGCATTGTACCTAGGCTGCTATGAGATTTGCTTTTGCTAAAACTCCCTCACCCTGAATTGAGGCAGCAAACATTTACTGCAAAGTAACTTCCTAAAATCCATGCTAAAACTTCCAAGGATGAGTGTTAACAGGTTCAACCACTTTTCTCTTTTCATTGGCAAATATCCTTCTTCTGTGATGTGATCAGTGGCATCTGCTCCTTTGTTTTCTGTAAAAGGTAATCACCTAAAGTGAACCTGTGCATAGTAAATGAGGATCATCATGTAATATGCCCAGAAAAGAAATAAAGGATTGTCCCAGCGAGAGCTGTGGTTTTTTCTCCCCTTGAGAAAAAAAGCCATGCTGTCCCTTTTCCTCCACAGGGCTCGGTAGTCTGTGTAAAATTTCTTGTGCCTCATCCACAATGTGGCGGACCCCATGAGCCAGGGTCTGCATCAGTAGACCAATTATTAGAGTGTAAATCCTAAGAGTTATCATCATAAGAAAAAAATGCTTTCCTTTTTTTATTGTGTCTGTGTGTAAAGATGGATGATAGCTAAACCTATCTAGTAATAATTTTATAAGATATGAATATGAAACCACCATGCTGTGTGCCTTAAATTTATATAATGATGTATGCCAATTATTTCTCAATTATTTCTATAATAAAAATGTTGACAGTTAATTATATAACAAGTTATAAATCAAATTAACTACATAATTATCCAATGTGCATATTTCCATCTAGTAAACAGGATATCATAAGACATTTTTAAGATTTATTGTTTATGTGAAGAAAAAACAATGAGATAATAGTCTTTTTAACAAATGGTGCTAAAACAGCTGTTATTTCCATGCAACAAATTCAAACCCCTGTTTTGGTCATCTATAAACACTTACAAATTAGTTTATATGCATCATAGTCTGAAATATAATACCTAAATCTATAACTTTTAGAAGAAAACAGAATTAATTTTTTTGATCTTGGGCTAGGCAGTCCTTAATACAATACCAAAAATACAAGTGACAAATTAAAAAGTAGGTAAATTTAACTTCATTAAGATAAAAAAAATGTTTGTGTGTCAATGAACATCATTAAGAAAGTGAAAAAAAATACAGAATGAGAGAAAAAAATTAAATAATATATCTAATAAAACTTTTGTTGTGTCTCTTTCAGTCTATTCTTACTAGTATCTCATTTGCCTTTTCTGTATGTCCTTATGTTCAAATGAGGAAACATATACATGCATTTCTAATTTTTGTTCTTTCTCACACCCACAAACACATACCATGAATATTCTTTGTCAATTCAATTTATGGAATAAATACAGGAATAAATGGACAAAACCCTTGCAACTATTTACAGAAAATAAAGTATAAGCTCATCCAAATAAGGACACTTCATGCCTTGCAATGTCAAATACCAATCCTCCCCCCTCAAAAATATTCTAACAAGCTAGAAACTGAGGTAGTACCAGTCTAAGTTTCTTATCCAAAGTCTTTAAAATTGTTAATCTCAAGATGTATTCTAAGACTTGAGACAAACATGAATAGGCCCTATTTCTTGAATTTAAACCAGCCATCTCATTTACCTCCTATATCTCCTGATTGTACCTATATTATATTTACACACAATTTTTTTTTGTTTTTCAGAACTTATGTTTCTGCTTGTATTTCTTTCTTGTTGATATCGAAAAGTACATTTCCTTAAAGATTTAGTTAATGATATTATTTATCTTTTTTATGTTTTATTCCATCTATGCCCTTTAAAATAATTCTAGTTTAACACATTGTACTTCCATATTTTTATTTATTGATTTATGTCTAAAATTGAATTCTAAATTCTTATACAGAAAGGATGAATATTATTGCCTCTTTATTTTCTGTTTGTTGTCTGTAATGTGTTCCCAGAAAAGTGTTGTTTAACAACATTTTGTGTTAAATGAATAAATTAATATATAAATAACAGATAGATTTCCTACTCTTTTGACTCTGACTATATCTGATATTCTGATGCCTCGGAACATGACTAAGTATCTTCAACTTAAATAAAGGTATTGTTTAATTTGAAAAATAATGTAAAATAACCGAAGTGTCCAGAAAGGCTTTCTAAGTAGGACTCAAAATTCAGCTGCAAGAAAAGATTGGTAAATCTGACTATATAAAAAGACTACTGCATTGAAAAAACAAACAAAAAAAACAAATTAAAATAAAAGATAATAGCAAACTGGAAAAAATATTTCCAGCAGCTAATGCAGATAAAGTACTCAAAGAAAGCTTAAGAAATTAAAGAAAAATATAATAAAATTGATAGAAAAATTGGGAAATGTAATTGATAACTGCTTTTCAAAACATATGTAAAATGCTCCTTAAATGTGTAAAAAGTTGTTTAATCTCACTAATAATATGATGAAAATAAAAAATTTAATAAATTTAAATTTACAAAAAATAAAGAATAAAAATGTTATGTTGCCTGCAAGGAAATATTCACTTTATGTATTGTTGATAAGAATGTAATTCCACATAATCCAAATTAAGAAGAATATTAAAATACCTAACAAATCATATATTAAACTTTGACTCATGATTTCACTTCCAGTAATTTACTCTAAATATACAAGGTGAAGCAAAAGCACGTTTATGGTTGTTTGTAAGTAATGGAAAATAATACAATTATCATTAACCATTAATAATATTGTAATGCAAGAATACACTCTGTGTTTGGCATAGGTAAAACTTTAAACCTATTTTTGCCCCATTTTGCATACCTCCGATAGTCGGAAACACCTATGTATTAAAAATTAAAAAGTCTCTTTGGGCACCACTGCCTGGCTTTCCACACACTCCAACTCTCTGGAAAGTCCAGAGTCCGCTTCAGTCATCGCCAATCCCAGCCCACCTCTTCTCCCACCTCCCGGTGCCACCAGGATCCTCCCCACTATCTGGCACTGTCCCAGTTGGCAACTGCCACCCAGTTTGGGTGTACTGCCAGCTGTGTGTGCCTGCGAGCCTTTCCCCCTCCCCCTAGGGACTTTACACATTCAAGCCTCTCTTTGTGCATGTCTGCAATTTGCCCGCCCTGGGAGTAGAGGAAGCCACTAGGCTGCTATCTAACTGACAGGCTCTCCTCCAATGTTGTCCGGAAGTAGCTGTGGTATCTGGTACTATGCCTGGGGATTTTCCCCATCCACCTAAAAAGCCTCCTTACTGTCTATTTTGAAGCACCCTCAGCAAACTTCATATCAGCTACGGTTTTGTTGGCTGTTCACTTTGTCCTTTGGAAGATCAGCTAAGTGTCCCAGTTGGGTATATGAGCAAGAAGGTTCAGCTCCCACCTACTTCGCTGCCATCTCTTCCCTAGTAAATGTATTATACATTTTAGATACTAGTTCCTTATCAGATATATGGTTTGCAGATATTTTCTCCTATGCCATAGATTTCTTTTTCACTTTGTTGATGGTTTCTTTTGTTATGCAGAAGATATTTTAGTTTGATATAGTCCCACTTAATTCATTTTGGCTTTAGTTGTCTTTGCTTTTGGTGACAAATTTCAATCGTTGCCAAGACCAATGTCAAGGAGTTTAATACCTATGTTTAATTTACCTCTAAAAGTTTTATGGTTGCAGGCCTCTTGTTTAAGTCCTTAATTCATTTTGAATTGATTTTTGTATATGTATAGAATAATGGTACAGTTGTATTCTTTTGCATGTGGATCTCCAGTTTTCCCAGCACAATTTATTAAAGAGACTCTCATTTCCCCATTGTATTTCTTGGGTCCTTTGTTATAATTTAATTTAACATATACGTGTGGGTTTATATCTGTGCTGTAAATTCTGTTCCATTGATATATGTGACTTTTTATACCAACACCATGCTGTTTTGATTACTATAGATGTGTAATATAAACTGAAATCAGGGAGTGTGATGTGTCCCGCTTTCTTCTTTCTCAATATTGCTTTGGCTGTTTTGTGTCTTTAGTTGTTCCATACAAATTTTAGGATTGCTTATTGTATTTCTGTAAAAATACCATTGGAATTTTGACAGTTGTTAAAGGGGATAAAAGTATACTTTCTTCTTTTTTCCCTTTCTTTTTTTATCATTGTTCAGTTACAGTTGTCCCCATTTCCCTCCCCCTATTGATCTCCCCTGTCCTGTCCAAACCCTGCTCCCAAAGACAATCCCCAACCCATTGCCTTGTCCATGGGTCTTTTGTACATTTTCCTTGACTCAACCCTTCCAGTTCTTTTACCCATTATCTCCCTTCCACACCCCTCTGGTCAGTGTCAGTTTGTTCGTTATTTCCATTTCTCTGTTTTTGTTTTTTCTCATTTGTTTTGTTGATTAGGTCCCTCTTTTCTATCTGATTGTAGGGATTCTTGACGATATGAATTTAAATATAGTAATATGGTGGAATTGCATGTATATGGCTTTTAATGCTTTGAAAAAAAAAAAGCTTCCAAACTTTCTATATGTATACTTTACAAATTAACTTTAGTATTGTGACTGTACTAAGTAAAACTTTGGGTCATTCATTTTTAGAAGTTTCAGTGATCTCAAGTGAAGAGTTTTCTTTCCTTTTATAATATTATTTTATGTTGCTGAGTTTTAAAAATTTTCAAGTCTCTTTGGTAACATTGATGTGAAACCTGAGATTAATAATCAAACATTTTTAACTATTGAAGTTACCGATGATTCTCTTAATTTTCAAATCAATGGTTCAGATATCCATATTCAGATATCCACTGAAAAGTGCAATATGGTATAGCTTGTATGAGTAACAAGTTACTTTAGTATGGAGAAGATTTGAAAAGAAAACCTGAACCCTGGCTTGTGTAGCTCAGTGGATTGAGCATGGGCCTGTGAACCAAAGGATCCCGGTTCGATTCCCAGTCAGGGCACATGCCTGGGTTGCAGGCTAGTTCCCAGCAAGGGGGCAAGGGACGCATGAGAGGCAACCATGTGTTGATATTTCTCTCCCTCTCTCTCTCTCCTTCCCTTCCCCCCTAAAGATGAATAAATAAAGTGTTAAAAATTATTTAAAAAATAAAAGAAAACCTGAGCTTTTATTAGTATGACAATTTTTAACAATCTATTAAAGAGAAAGAAAGCGTAGGAAGATATATGGAATAATGGTATAAAATCTCTCACTTTATCATTCAATAGCTAAGATATATACACTGAGACTCTTATATCAGCAATTATGAAAATAGGGATTTAGTTGTGTGAAGTATTAAAAATATGGGTTTCACAGGGAGGAAATGTAAAAGCTAACCGGTTTGCTCCCTGCCCTGCTGTCACACTTGCCATCTTGCTGCTGTTACTGGTAAAACTATTGAAAGCAGTCAGTCTCTGTTGTAATGCTCTTCCGTATTCCGTAGTCCTGTTCAGTCTTTGAGAGGTAAGAATTCAACTAGGTTTAATAGTACGAAATTTTCACAAACTTTTATTGATCTATTCTGAATGTCATGCTTGCTCACTTAAGAACTACAGTGTCATTTACATGAGGGGAGACCCTCCAAAATTGGAATTACCTTCTGGAGGGCAGGCTCCTTGCAATACAGGCTCCCCCCACCAGGTGGGTTTTCTAGGAACCCATCCGTATTAGTGCATCAGTTGGCAATGTTATGAGAGGCTGTGTTTGGCTTCCTTGAAATTTTTTTCTCTTTCAATATGTTTGCCCATTTCATGATGGGTGACTTACAAGCACACCTGCCCACAATGAACTGAGTGTTTAGCATCTTTTGACCAGAAAATGGCATGATCCGCATGCCCTACCTGTCCCATTCACCTGATTTCACCCCAATTGACCTATTTTGTTTGTTTCCCAGGTGAAAAAAGCCCTCAAAGGAAAATGTTTTGCCAGTGTGGAAGAGGTGAAAGAAAAACATGCAGAAGCACTGAAAGGCATCAAAATGGATAAGTTCAAAAGCTGTTTTGAGCTGTGGAAAAATGTCTCCATAGGTGTATTGCATCAATGGGGAGTACTTTGAAGGTGACTGAAGTTTAAACATGTAATAATAAATACACAATTTTTATAATATCCTCTGTTTTATGGCGGTCCCCCTCATATAGTGCCTATAAGATGCATATCCATATTACTATTTTTGATAAACTTTACCTTCTTTTTTAAACTGTCAGGGCTTAAGGTCCATATTCAACTTAATCTCCTGGTTATAAAAATATGCTTATTAAATTGTATATATTTATGAATTGATACATGATTAATCTCTATGATAAACTGCATAAAATAAACCTTTCATTGGAAACAGTCAACGATCACCCTTTGGATTGAAGCACAGACTGTCTGTGTCCCATGGCAATTCAGCCTGCCCCAGAAATGGCTCCATTGGAGAAGCACTGGAATGATACTCTATGATAGTTCTGCTTTCTGTGACCTCCGATACTCCAAATTTAATTGATGTGAATGCATTATGGTAAATTACAGAGGTCTCTTCTCAGTTACTCTTGCCATCTCAAAAATAACCTCTGAGATAGAGAAGTCTATCTTTTGGCAAAGAAACCTTAAGTGGTATGTCTTGTAGCTAAAAACATGAATGAAAATTGATGTGAGATCTAAAGAAATTGGAACAGGCCTATAAGCTGTACTTGAAGTATGTTATGGAGGAGGGTTAAATGGGTGAGTTTATTCAAGCATAAGAAAGAAAAAATTTGGAGAGATTCATTATTAGTTTGGGGTTATATTAAAAAAGGTCTTGTAGAGTAACAATGAGTACTTTTTCTCTCTTCACTGAATGTAGGACAAGAAGGGTAGGTTTACATTGTAAGGAATTAAGTACTCCCTGACTGAATATCCTAAGCACTAAAATATGTTATAAGTGGAGGTTACAGTACCTTCTTCTGTAAAGGTTTTTTTTGAAAAATATATTTTATAAAAAACAGCTTTCAATAATTCAGGTATTATTCAAGTGAAAGGCAGGGGAAAATTTTGTGCTAATTTATGGACACTTTCAATCCAATCCCAAGAGTGAAATATGTAATTGAACAAAATGTTTCAAAATGTATTTTTTCAAATTAAAAAGTGGTATGAAATTTTGTATTCAGAAAAGTTTGTATATTTGAAATTGATTAAAAATAATATTGCTTGATTTTCTTTACCCAATTAAGATAAAGGATTTAATAAATGACAGGAAAGTCACAGAAAATTTTTTCACTGCTATGAAAAGTCCTGGAGTGAAATGCCATTTTAGAAAATACACTTAACTACAATTATAGCCACTGATAGCTTTATGAACCTTTTAATACAAAGATAATCCTATGTCATGCTTTAGACTATAAAGTAATTGTGTAAAGGTGGGAGGGAATATTTTTATTTTATGTCCAAACATTCTAACATGTTATTTAACATTTGTAGATTTTACTGCTTATTTGTTTGCCTTTTTTTTAAGGTATCATACTGTGGTCTTGGTTACTGACTGTATCTGATAGATAATGTGCAAACTGTCTAATGAGACAATATTTATACACTCACATTGAAGTAGAATATAATATCACAAAGATAACTATTTTATCATTAACAAAGTTAAAGCCAGCTACATGAACTAAACATAATGGTTGGATAAATGTATTTTAAAACATATTATCACTTCAACTAATATGCAAAAAGAGTTATTAAATCAACTTATTTCAGGAGATAATAAAATTCTAATTGCGTATAAAATGCTGTAGTCATTAAATTAATTTGTTCATGCTGTAAATAGGGAAATGGGAGGTTGTTTTCTGTTATAGTTTGAAGGGGTGTTTCTACTACAGATGGCATAAAAGAGAAGAATATTGAGGATAATATGATCATATGGAGGAAGTCAGGGCAATGTTCCAAATTATTTTATTTTAGATGGTAAAAGGGATATGATTCAGGAAATCAAAATAAGATATCAATTGAAACAAAAATATGTGAAATGATTGCATGTATTATTTTTATCGTCATCAGAATTCAGTGCTATAAAATAAGGCAACAGAGGATAGGGATCAATTTTTCTAAGTTCTTGTCAGTCAGAAGCTTAAATAAATTTATTTCTCAATGCCAACACCAGCTCTGTCATTTTCTGTGTTTTTTCTCTCAAAAAATGTTTCACACTTAATTTCTCCCACTATAATTGCATTATAGCTGACAAAATGTTTGTATTTATAATGAACAATATTAGGTTTTGAAATACATGTACATTGTGCCATTTGTACCACAATTGGGCTACTCAATACATCCATCACCTCTAATTAACTAACACACAACACTTGTGTGTGTGTGTGCATTGTGTGTGGTGCAAACACGTAAGATCAATTCTCCTAGCACATTTCAGGTATACAATATACAATACATAGGCCATACTTATCATCCTGAGCATTTGATATCCACCATATACTGATTCTGCATATATGAAACTTTGTATGTACCCTTTGACCATTTTTACATTTTCCCCACTTCCAACCCTGACAACTCTCTACTTTTGAGTTATACTTGCTTTTAAAGTGCAGCATTTAAGACCATGTGGTATTTATCTTTCTGTCTGGCTTATTTTACTTACTATATTTTCCTTCTTTTTTTAAGATTTCATTTATTCACTTTTAGAGAGAGAAGGAGAAAGTGAAAGAGAGAAATATCAATGCGTGGTTGCCCCTCCTACACCCCTTACTGTGGACCTGGCCCACAACCCAAGTATGTGCCCTCATTGGGAACTGAACTGGTGACCCTTTAGTTCACAGCCCCAGCTCAATCCACTGAGCTACACCAATCAGGGTATTTTCTTTCTTTTTCGTAAGTGAATAATATTCCACGGTCTCTTTATATATCACATTTTCTTTATCCATTTGCTAATGGACACTTAGGTTGTTTCCATGTTTTGGTTATTGTGAATAATGTTGCAATGCATACAGGGGTGCATATTCCTCTTTGAGATATTTATTTCACTTTATGTATCCACCAGTAGAATTGATGAATCATGCTACTTCTATTTATTTATTTATTTATTTATTTATTTATTTATTTTGAGGAACTTCCATGCTGCTTTATATGTAGAAAGAAAATCAAGCATTAAAGCAGACAAGAGGATCTGGGAGTCTTTCAACCACTAAGAATCCAAGGAACCTTTGAAATTTTTTATCAGAAATTAAGAAAATATCATTCTTTTATGGGGGAATCCTCAATTCTAGAAAAATGGCTACAACTACTGTACTGCAGTGCATTCAAAGAGGAATGAGAATATTCAAAGGGAGAAGAAAAAGCAAAGACTATCTGGAGTCTACACTTAGAAAATTTATTCAACCAAGAAATTTTTTTAATGATTATTTCCTCTTTATTTTGTAATGAATATGTTTGTAAGTATATAAACATACATTAAGCAAATTACTCTTTTTGTGATTTTTTTATTGTTGTTCAATTAGAGTTGTTCCCATTTTTCTTCCATTACTCTCCCCTGTTCTACCCACCCCCCACCCCCACATTCAATCCCCCTGCCCAGTTGTCTTTGTCCATGGGTCCTTTATACATGTTCCTAGACCCCTCCCCTTCTTTCCCCGTTATCCCTCTGCCTCCCTCCCCTGCCCCTCTGGTTACTGTCCATTTGTTCTTTATTTCCATGTTTCTATTGTTTGTTTCTCAACCAAGGAGGTTTTAAATCAATATTTTTTACTGATTACTCTCTCATGCTACATAATATAAATTGATACTCTTACAAATCACATTATATTGTGTTATGAGTAATTTATCATCAATAATGTGCTCATTGCCTTCATTTAGAATTTTAACTCATTAGAACACTTTAAAAGATATTAACATTTTATCTCAATAGTTAATATGGAGGTAGTTCTAAACTTTCCAATATTAGAAATTAATAATTATTATTCTTTTAATTTCAGTTTCAGTTATGTATAATTGACAAATAAATGTGTTGGGTGTTTAATGTGTACATATGATGATTTTATACTTACAAACTTTGTGTTGGTCAAAATACTTGTTTCTACTAATTTAGGAAATTTCAGTTATATAATGCAGTGTCATTGTGTCATCAATTTTAGTTATAATATTTTATGTTACATAGTCATACCTTATTCATCTTATAGATTAAATTTTTTACCCATTACCAGTCTCTTCCTATTTACTCTAACCCCTACTTTTCTATTCTGTTTCTATGACTATTTTCTTTTTAGATTTCACATAAGTAAAGTGGTACATTGCAATATAAATTTTCACTGTCTGGCTTATTTTATTCAGTATGATGTCCTTAATGTCCATCAATGTTGTCATAAAGAGCAAGGTTTCCTTATTTTTTATGGTTGAATAATATTCATATAATATTCATATGAATATATACATACACACACATGCACTTAAGTGGGTTCCATATCTTGGCTATTTTTAATAATGCTGTAATGAACATGAGAGTGACAATATCACCATTTTCTTTTTTTTAGGGGGGGTATAGACCTAGAAGTGGGATTGCTGAACTATATGGTAGTTTCATTTTAATTTTTGAGGAACCTTCATACTCTTTTCCACAGTGGCTACACAAATTTACATTTCTACCATACCAGCTATGCACAAGGGTTCCTTTTTCTCCACATCCATGCCAACACTTGGTGTATCTTGTTTCTTGTTAACAGTCATTCTATCATATATCAGGGGATATCTCATTGTGGTTTTGATTTGCATTTCCCTTATGACTAGTGATTTAGGCACTTTTTATGTGCACTCATTGACCATTTGTGTGCTACTATGATTTATTTTTTAGAGAGCTAGAGGAACATCAACTCGTTATCCCATTTATCCATGCATTTACTGGTTGATTCCTGTATGTGCCCCTGACCTGGGGACAAACCCACAATCTTGCCATATTATGAAGATGTTTCAGCCAATTTAACTACCTGGCCAGGACTGTGTGTCTACTTTGAAAAAAAAAAGCCTTTGATCTTTTCATTTTATTTTTGTGATTGAGTTGTAAGTGTTCCTTTTATGTTCTCATATTAACTCCATATCAGATAGTAGATTTGAAGATATTTTCTTATATCCCATAAGTTGTCTTTCATTTTGTTGATGGTTTCTTTTGCTATCCAAAAGCTTTTGGTTTTATGTAATTCCCTTGTTTATTTTTGTTTTTTGTTACCTTTGGTTTTTGTGTCAAATCAAGAAATCATTGCAAAAGCAATGTCAAAGAAGTTATCACCTTTACTATACTCCAGGAGTTTTATGTTTGCAAATTTCACATTCAAGACTTTAATCGCTATTAATTTATTTTTATATATAGTATAAGATAAGATTCCAATTTTGTTCATTTGTATGTGACTATCCAATGTTTCCAGCACCATTTATAGAAGGGAGCATGTTTTCCCCATTGTATATTTTGGCTCTTTTATCATAAATTAATTGACCATGTGTATGTGATTTATTTCTTAGAATTTTTATTTTGGTCCTTTGACCTTTATATCTATTTTTATGCCAATTCCAATTCTTTTTATTACTATAGCTTTGTAACATACTTTGAAATCACAAAGCATGATGCATTCAACTTTGTTGTTTCTTAAGATTGTTTTGTCTATTTGTGGTCTTTTGTGATTCCATGAAAATTTAGGATAGTTTTTTTCCATTTCTGTTAAAATGTCATTTAAATTTTTATAAGGATTGGATAATTCTATAGATTGTTTTAGTTAATATGTACATTTAACCATATTAATTCTTTCTTTAACTACTTTTTTTTTCCTATTGAATTTATTGGGGTTATCATCAGGGACTATCAAAGAAAATTACCATTTTAGTTTTTAAAATATGAAATGTGCATGGCATGCTCCTAAAACTTTTAATTTATGCTATTAAAAAGATTATTTGCACATATGTGACTTTATGGTTAAAATATGTAACATATATACTATGTAATATATATCATTAAAAAGTTTTCCTTTGAAGAAAAATATTAAAATGAGATATTTTTAAATGCAGCTATGAATGACCGGTGAAAAATGTTGTACATGACTATTCGGCAATTCCTTGGGATGTACAGCTCTTCCTATATGACCTATTGATTTTATTTCTTTGTTTTAATAAATGCCACATACATGTCTTGTGATGTGTTGTAATTTTACTAATTTTCTGCTATTCCTTCAGAATTTTATCCTACTCAATTGTATTGTGAACCAATTCTGTAACTCTAAAGGAATAACATGGTAATTGGAAAAAAGCACATATCCCATAAAAATACCAATATTTCAGTGTAGGATAGATGATAAAAGTAGTTTTAGATAATTAAAAATGTAATTTTTTATAATCTATGAATCCTTATTGTTTTATAACAATTTGGAAATCTATTATTTTTGTAGAACCTCAAGTTTTTATTAATACAACATTAACTTAAATTAGACCATCTTTAATTTACCTAAAATCAATAATTTAAGCTGTGATCATCCAAAGTCCAGTATGTGTTGATAGACTATACCTACAAATGTTGTAAAAGTCATGTGTGAAATAAAATGTCTGGCATCATGCAGATAAGCCTTGATATAAATGGAACTACCAAGGACAAACCAGTTAACATGTAAAATATATGAAATCACTTTGAAAGAAAGAAAGAAAGAAAAAGAAAAGTATCAGAAAGAAGTGAAATTAATTCATACAATGATATGAGCCAAAGAAGAATAATGTGTGACAAATATTTGAAAGGCTATTTAATCAAAAGAACATTGCTTTATATCTTTGAGTTTTGTATAAAAGAAAGTGAGAATAGATTAACAAGCACACACAGAGTACTTCAGAGTGACAGAAATTTTCACTTGGCATTATTTTTCTTCAAATGAAAGGATTATATTATTTTACCTATTCTGTTACCACATGCAGAGCAATGTTGTGGAGTGTGCCATTGAAAGTATTTTCTGTGCTGTGGAGATGATAGAGGTCCTATGCATACCTAACAGTACTGGAATATCCAGTCATGGTTCAACAATGTAAAACAGATGGATAACTCTTTTAAGTACCCTACATTTTTGATATTACTGTATTTCTGATCTTATTCAAGCAAGTTCATCTCACTGGTAATGTCAGTAGTCACTTGAATGGCCAACAAGTTTAATAAGTTTTGATAAGTTATAGTTCACTTATATGAAAGAATCTATTAAAGTATAAAATTAGGCATTTTATTTTCTCCAATCTATGTAAAATAGATATAAATTTTATGGTACAGTGATTAGTACACAGAGATTTAATTTCCATAGTCAATAGAGATTATACGAAGTGCCATAAATGTCTGCTTCTTCACACTCTTTTCATGTTGGATTCAGAGGATACAGGAAGACTGAGCTAGAGATTGAATTCTTTGATGAAATTCATACATTTACTAAGGGTCAAAACCAGAAAAATTCTAAAGATTTCTCACCACAAACATAGGTCATTTTCCAGCATATCGCACTGGCTTGATGTAAATGCTAACTTTTAAAATTTTACTAATGCATTTATTCTTTTTGCTAATTGTTATTAAGTACAGTTGTCTCCATTTTCACCACACCATGCCCCCCCTGCCCTACCTATCCCCGCCTCCTACCCTTGAACCTATCCCCTTTGGCTTTGTCTATGGGTCCATTATACATGTTCCTTGATGGCCCTTCCCTTATTATTCCTTATTATCCCCTTCCCCCTCTTCTCTGGTTACTGTCACTTTGTTCTTTATTTCTGTGTCTCTGCTTGTATTTTGTTGTGGATCCAAAAACAGTGGTACATTTACACAATGAAATACTATGAAGAAAGAAAGAAAGAAAGAAAGAAAGAAAGAAAGAAAGAAAGAAAGAAAGAAAGAAAGAAAGAAAGAAAGAAAGAAAGAAAGAAAGAAAGAAAGAGAGAGAAAGAAACTCCTACCCTTTGTGACAGCATGGTTGGAACTGGAGAGTTATGCTAAGTGAAATAATTCTGGAGGTGAAAGAGAAATATCATATGATCTCACCTGTAAGTGGAACCTAATCAACAAAACAAGCAAGCATAATGAATTTATTCTTTTTAAGTATTACAAGTAGGACAGAATTGCATATATTATTTTCTAAGGATTTTTATTTTAAATGAAATTTGAATTTCCTTCTGTCAAACATTAATTGATTATAAAGGTATGGGTTTATTTCTGGGCTCTCCATTCTGTTCCATTGATCCTTGTGTCTGTTTTAACACCAGTACCATGCTGTTTTGATTACTATGGCCTTGTAGTATAGCTTGATATTAGGTAGCATGATTCTTTCAAATTTATTCTTCTTTCTCAAGATTACAGTTTATATCCCAGGCTTTCTGAGGTTCCATGTAATTTTTTGAAATATTTGTTCTAGGTCTGTAAAAGATGTCATTCATATCTTGACAGAAATTGTGTGAATGTATTGATTGCTTTGGATCATATGGCCATTTTAATGATATTATTTATTCAATCCATGAACACAGTATGTGGTTCCACTTATTTGTATCTTCTTCAGTATCTTTCTTCAGTGTGATATAATTTTCCAAGTACAGGTCTTTTACATCTTTGGTTAGATTTATCCCTAGGTGTTTTATTTTTTAAAGCAATTGTGAATGGGATTGTTTTCTTAATTTCCCTTTCTGTTAGTTCATTATTGGCATATAAAAATGTTACTGATTTCTTGAGATAAGCAAAAATAAAAATACAACATTTTTTAAAATCTAAACCCTGACCAGGAATGGCATCCATGCTACATATATGAGAATTAGATTAAGTTTTAAGTATTGAATATCAGCATTCAGATGACATTAGATTTTCCAGTGTTGTGTAATGATTCAACAATTTTAAAATATTTTGATACTGCAGAGGTGTTTACTATATAATGAAACAAACTATTAACTTCTGCACATTTCATTACGAAAATATTTGTACAGAATGAAAGCATAACAGTCTGAGTTTGGTCACAAGAGGACATACACTGACAAAATTCTGTGCTGCAAATAATATAATTTTATAAAGTATAAAAGTTATAGATAAAAATATAGGAACTCATACAGGATACTTTCCAAATATACATAGTAATTTATAGGAGAAAGTGAAATGAAGACAAGAGAAAGGAACCTGAAGGACTGAAGTGGACCAGAGCTAGAATAAGGCAGTGGCTGCAAAGACAGTAGTTACAGAGAAGAAGCCTGTGTATAGCTGTATCTTTCTGTCTAATCTTAATCTGTGGATACTGCGTCATGCTTGTATTTGTGGAATATCTTCTGTGTGTATGTTATTGTATAGTCTCTACAAAGTAATTCCCACTGTCCTGCTTTGAAATGTGAACCTCTTCATACCCTTCAAGCTTGGCCAGGCATTCAGGGTTCTGGACTTGCCCATCCTCTCAGAACATGGGAACCTAAAACTGTTTTTTAATTTATTAATGAAATCAGTTACCTGTGTCATCAGGACTTATCAATAATATACTTCATTATTTAAAGTACATATTGCAATTATTATAAAGTGAAGGTAAAACCAAAATAGTATGAAAATTTACAAATGAACTTTCAAAATGCCTTATTACAAGTGCATCTTTGAACAGTTACTTCTAGGATTCAGAAAAAAAACATATAAATAATGGATACTGGGACTCCAACAAAAGAATTATCATGTGTTAACTGTTTCTGAGGATGCAATCCTCTGAATTTACTCTGAGTATAACCATTTCTTCTTCTTGAAGCATTTATTACCCATAAAACACACAAAAATATTTATTTGAATAAATGCTTTAAAAATATTTTTAATTCAACAACATGAATCTAAAAGTTATTATTGTTATAAAAAGCTTTTTCTAATTGAAAATGAAGAACTTGTCTTCACCAGTTTCATGGCATCTGTATTACAGATTCTAGGTACTAAGAATTGCACTGCCTACCCCTCCACCTGCCCTTGCCCTCTGCAATTATTTCTGTCTTTTCCAAGCCAAAGGAAAATTGACCAGTAAACTGTAGCCAGAAGTGATCTTGTTCACCAAGGAACAAAATAAGTGAATAAAAAAGTCAAAAGCATATTTCTCATAATAACAACTGTATCTTGCATGTTCTTAGGTATTGAGTTGGCCAAAAAGTACACTTAGCTTTTTCCATAAAATAAAAGACTCATTTTTCATTTTCACAAATAATTTTATTGATTGGATATTTTGAGTATGTTGACTATCTCATGAGTGGTATAATGTTGATTGTTCTCAATTAATGTCTTGATTTGATAGCTGTCAAATTCAACTGGTCTACCCAACCAGGGAGCATCATTGTCCAGTGAGAAATCTCCAGCCCAGAATATCACAAACCATTTTTTACACGTTCAGTCAATCATAGCATCTTATCCATACACTGCACAAATCTTTTTTTTTTTTACATTTCAGTTGTGTTTTTGCTTTTTTTGAAATCATAAAGCATAATCTGTTGAAAATGTGTATTTTCTTCAATCTTCAATATTACAATTCCTACAAAAATTCACTAATTTTGATTTTTTAAATGCATGCTGATATAATAGCTGTCACAATGCAATCTAACAAAATTGTCTCAAATGAAGTTAAAGACAACTGAGTGCTACTAAAGCTATCTTATGGAATAAAACAAACTAGCTTTTAGGTCAATCCAATACTATAAGCGATCCTAGATATACTGTAGTTCTCAAATTGAACCAAATAATCAGAATATCTAGCTTAGGTATTTATAGAAAATAAAGCCACAAAATTTTACACAAGAAATTCCATTAATGAATAGAGTATCATTGTTAATTTTGGATAAGACAATTACAAGATCATGATTTGCATTTGATTACTTTCTTACATAAGGAATTACTGCATAATTCCAGAAATAATAGGTTTTATACAAGTTTTTTACATTCAAATAAACATTTGGAAAAATTAACTGTGCTGTCTGATAAGTAAGAAAATGACAAAAGTAAGAAAATGTCTTAAGGTCAATATGATTCATTAAGTACATTAGATAAAAATAATGTCATCAAAATATTGAAAATCAGCAGAAAAAAATTATTTAAAGTAAAATTCTGGGATAAATTGGAGAAAATTATATATAATAGAGTTATTACATATATGCTAATTTTTAAAATAAGCCTTAAATAAAGTAGATGAGAAATCTGAGGACCTATAAATGATACAAACATCTAGGAAATAATAAGATTCCATGTACAAATGAGTTTAAAGTGAAATATTAGGTATAGGAATATGGTATGTGTTTTTGAGAATATTAATTTGCTTCCTTGCCAAACACCCATTGTTAAAGATTATTTATATTTTACAATTCTGTGAAATTTAGATTTTATTTTACAAATCTAGATAATTTTGAATAATGGGTAAACATCATTGGTGACAAATTAAAATAAATGTGGAAAGATTGTTCAGGCATTGACTCAATACCCCTTGTTCTGATGAATAAGACATTTTTTCTAAAGGCTAGAACTTGCTGTTTAGCTGAAAGATAGGGAAAATTGTTGAGGTTAAGCATATTTTCCAAGCAGCTCAAGCATGTAGTCCATTCAGAGACTATCTGATTTAATTATACTCTAAAGACTAAAGGAAAGGCTTGATTAATTAAACTGAGAAGAAAGTGCTTAAGTAATTCTTTCCTGTTGGCACATACTCTTTAGAAAATTTCAGAATTTTTTTAAGTTGCAAATCAGTCACATAATAAATTTAATGGCACAATGTAGTTAGAAATAAAAAAATAACAATGAAACCAGAATGATGCTTTGATGTAGTAAAAATGATCTTCCAACAGTTTCAAAGGTAATAAGAAGACATTTTTTTTTTCTCTCTCTACTAGAGTTGTTTGTACAATCTATAGGTCTTCAGAATTTTCATCTATTTTATTTAATGGTTATTTTTAAAATTAACATATATGTAATAAATCTATTATATCTTAATAAATATATTCTTCTGACATTTTATTTGTAGTTCTGCAATCACGGAAACAACACAATATTAATTTTTCACTAAAGTATCATCCATTTTATACTGCACTTCCTACAGCTCAAGAATGCTTTCCCAAATGAAGTTCTCCTAGACTACCTCATTTGCCATTATGAGTTCCGTTTTCCTACAATCTCAAATTTAAATGTTTATAAAATTTGAAGATCAAAACTATAAGCATTAAAATGGCAAATTCACAACTCTCAACATTTGAATATAAAAAACAAACTAAGCAGACAAGAAAAACAGAAACAATAATAAAAATGGAGATTACTTAGTGTATTATTAGTTGGGAGGAGGAAGGGGTGAATGAGGGGAAAAGATGCAGGGATTGAGAAGTACAAATTGGTAAGTACAGTATAGACAAGAGGATTTTAAGAACAGTATAGGAAATAGAATACCCAAAGAACTTACACGCATGATTCATGGACTTGAACTAAGAGAGGGGATTGCTGGAGGGAATGGAGACTACTGGATGGAGAGGGGCAATGATGGAAAAGTTGGGATAAGTATAATAGCATAATCAACAAAATACATTAAAAATACTTTCTTTGGATTTTCTCAAAAATAAATGCTTATAAAATTCTGTGTTTTATGAAAGATAGATGATTCCTGTGTAAGACCATGAATGCTTAATGAAAGGCATTTTGTCTGGTTAAAACAATGAGTGCCTCCCCAGCTAGTACAGCTCAGTGGATTGAGCACTGGCCTGCAAACCAAAGGGTCACTGGTAAATTCTATCTATTCATGACTGATTACACACACACACACTCACACACACACACTTATTTAAAGGTTAACAGCTACCAGTAAAGAACACGGATTAAAAATTATACAACTATACAAAAGGTAATGTTAGAAATCTATATATAGTGACACTGAAGAAAAAAAAAAAAGCTCTACAGCTGTCATAGAAAGAGAATGGAGATTGAAACTGTGAATGACCACTGAAAGGATTTGCTAACTCTCCTAGTAAAGAAGGAGGAAAAAAGCCCAGGTGATCCTTGCATGTCCTGCTTCATTAATTCAGAGAATGTTGGAACCATCCTCAGTGATGAAGAACGGACACAAATGACAAAGTGAAATAGACAAAGGAGTTTGATGTCTCCCAGTTGAAACATGTTAAGCTCCTTCTTTACATTTTCTTCCATTCACTAAATTTGCAAAATGAGCCTATGTTAATTTTTAATGAAAAAGGATAATCTTCATATTTGAGATTACTTTGAAATAACTGAATTGAGAGCATATAATTTATAAAATAGGAAAATTAACTATTTGGAAGTTTGAGATGACTTTAATTTAATGTCTATTAAAATGAAGAATAGCATCATACAGCATTTCCATGTTCAGAAGTTCAGACTAGAGATTGTGTTTTAGGCATCAGGTTACAGGTGATGAATGAAGCTTTGTGTGGATGCTGTCATTCATTCATGCATTTCTATTTATCCCATGAATATTTTGTGTTTTGAGTTGCTGTGATATGTATGAAAGAAGACACAACAGATACAGACAGAGCTTAAAATAAGGAACAAAAATAAATAAGCATGATTTACAAAGGAGAACTGACTTCTGATTACCAAATATAGAAAAATAATTGAAATAGATTCAGAAGAGAGGCTAACGGCATAAGCATAAAAACTTATAGGGTATAGGAAATTATACCCTATAAAGATAAGAAAATAGCAAGTCAAATAATACTTTTATCTGATTCAGTATTAAGCAATGAAACATACTGTTCTTTATTGTTCTAAATCAGTGATGTTCACATTTGTATTGGGCATGGAAGTATTTCCTTAACAATAGCTTAAATGGCAACGTAGGGAACTGACAAGACAGTGTGAGCCCTTTCCAGGAGCACACCCACCCCACCCTCGCCGATTATTCTATTATCCCATGTTCCTTCAGATGGTCTGGGGAAGGGTTGACGAACCATCAGAAAAAATGCTATTCAAACATCATGTTTTGGATAATACAAATTAATACTCAATGTGTTATTAATTGAATGGTAAGATTAAAATAGGCAGGAAGTTGCTGAGTGCTGGCAAGGGCATGGGACAACTAACTCTCTAATAAACAGAGGTAAGTAGTATAAATCAGGATGACCACTTTGGAACAACTATTTGGCAATATTTACTGAAGCTGTATCCATTCATGAAATGACCAGCAATTCCTCCTTCAGTATAAACCCATGAGAAAGTTTTCAATATGTTCATTGGGAAAAAAGATCTTTCTAGATATAATTAAGGATCTCAGATAAATGCATTCCAGACTTGGGTTGGGCCCTAAATACAATATCAACTGTCTTTATATGGGAAAGATGAAGAGTATCTGAGACACAAAGACACACAGAAGAGAAACCCCTATGAGGATGGATGTAAATATTGGCTCTGTGCAGCCACAAACTGATAACTTCCTGGAGTTTCCATAAACAAAGAGCCCTTGTTCTCACCTACAACCTCTATTGGGAACACACACTAAATGTAATCTGTTTAGACTTCTAGGATCCAGATTGTGAGAATTTAAATTTCTACTGTTCAAGCGCCTGCATTTGTGGTGATTTGTTACAGTTGCCTTAGGAAACAAATGCAATGAGTGAAGGGAATATAGCTTACCATAGATAGCAAGTGTTGGTGGCCACACTGAGAAGGTGACTTTGGGCAAGACTTAAAAGTAAGTTATGAAATTAATTATAAATAGATTTGTGAAGCTCAAACTGGGTATAAATTTAAATTTGAGAGATGACTATGAAATCAGTTATCTCTCTGGAATCAATTTAACATACATTAACATGGGAAGAGCAAGCCTGGGTTGAATAATGAGGAGCCTTTCGGCAGTGAAAAAAATCTATGCAAACTCTAAAATACAATTATCTAGTAGCATGGTATAATCACTAAGATCATGGTTCCTCAAAAAATTAAAATTGGAACTGCCTTAAGACCCAACATTTCCACTGCTGGTAATATACCCTAAGAATCCTGAATCAGCAATTCAAAAGAACTTATGCACCCCAATGTTCATAGCAGTGCTATTTACAATAACGAAGTGTTGGAAACAGCCCGAGTGCCCATCAGTAGACAAGTGGATTAAAAAGCATGGTACATTTACACAATGGAATACTATGCAGCAGAAAGAAAGAAGGAAGGATGTCCTACATTTTCTGACAGCATGGATGGAACCAGACTCCTATGCTCAGTGACATAAGCCAGTTAGGGAAAGACAAATATCATATGACCTCACTTATAGCTGGAAACTAATGAATAAAAGAAACTAAAGAGAAAAATAGAACCAGAGACATAGAAACATGGAACAGACTGATAGCTGTAGCAGGGGGAATAGTAAAGGAAGAGGAAGGGACTAGTCAAAGAACATGTGTGAATGACACATGGACGTGGACAAGGGAGAGGGGATTGACTGTGGGCTGGGTGGAGGGGGGGCAAAAAGGAAAAAAATTGGGACAATTGTAATAGAATAAACAAACAAAGATCATGAACTTTAGGTAGTGAATGGCCTGATTTCAAGTCTGAGTCCCCCATTTACTTCTATGTGATACTAGGCATGATGCTCTGAGCCTCAGTTTTCTCATCTGTGGTATAGAGGTGATCATAAAGTCATTGTTGTGATTAAATAAGTTAAAATACAATATAAAACAATACCTAACAAACTGCAATTGTTAGTTGCTATTTTACAAGGAAGATAAATTTCTCAAAAAGTTGTAGCAATTGGTAACTAACTATCTAGGTAATTATTAGATCCTTCTGATGACATAAAAGAAAGGACAGTTTTGTTTTTTTTTTTAATTAAACCCTGACACTGTACATCTGGACATAGATCTAGATATTTGTGTAATTAGGAAAAAAAAATAGGCCTGAAACAGAAGGCAAAGTTTTCATTTTGGGATGAATCAGAATTATGCCCATGGTATTTTCTAAGATAGACAAAAAAGATTTCATTTTTTTAAATGAATTGAACTCAGCACCTCCTTTTGCTGCAGTTTCTTCCACTATGTCAATAATGACAGTAATACCTCATAAGAAAAGATGGAGAACTGAGTGGAGTGCTAAGGCAAATTCTCCCACAGGCTAGTTATAAATGAGGTATTTCTGAAGCTAGATTATCTCTTCTAATTTTGGTATATTCATTTCTATGGACTGCACAGGACTCTGAAGGAGAATGAAGAGGGAGTGAATAACGCATCTTCGGTAATTGTTCCAAGCCAGGAAGATGTGATTTGCTTATCTACACTGTCTGCTGCTCTCTCCCACCAGCTCTCGTTGGTATCCCATCAGGGTACAGCTCTGTTAAACAGACAGCCTGCTGTTGACTAGGCTTCTGGACTGCAAGTTCTGGCTGTCTGCTCCCCTTCAAGGATGCCAAGGCTTACTTAGAACTTTGTTAAAGGCCAGCGGCAGAGCTAAACGGTAGCATTGCCTATCCATCCTTTATAATTGCCCCACAATTCTTAATGTGGCCTTTATGTCTCTCTCCCCCATGTGTGGAAATATAGTGCATTCTAATCAACTCTCTAGCCAACTATCGGAATTACTTTTGACAGATTCTTAATCTCTTTTGAAATAAAGATCTCAGTGTTCCCCTTCATTTCAGTTGACATTATTTCTGTCTTTAGGTAGAGATTTTAAATAGGCTTCTTAAGTATTTGCATATGAGGTAGAGAACTATAGAATGATTTTTCCGGTCTATCCCATTGTTTGTCTGTCAGTCTGTCAAGTCACTTGAGAATGCAGGGGAGAGAATTATTCTCAGTCTAAGGAAAATGGGCTTTACAGTTAAATTAATTATCCAGATACAAACTTTTTACTTACAAATGTTTTTGGGGGGCTAATTAATTAATTATGCTCACTTTATTTTACAGTATGTCTAGAAGGGAAAAAAAGGATTAGAAAACAGTGACTAAGGCCCTGGCTGGTGTCCTCAATGGATTGAGTGCAGGCCTGTGAACCAAAGAGTCTCCTGGTTCGATTCCCAGTTGGGGCCTGGGTTGCTGGCTAGGTCCCCAGTGTGGGTGGGGCACAGGGGAGGCAACCACACATTGATGTTTCTTTCCCTCTCTTTCTCCTTCCCTTCCCCAATCTCTAAAAATAAATAAATAAAATCTTTTAAAACATTTAAACAAAAAATGGCCAAGAAAATTAAGCATGCTAAATTCTTTTTTTTTTAAACAGAGGTCACATGCGGGGTCACATGCTTTAATTAGATTTTATTATATATTTGTGCCAAAATATTGATGTTGATTTGTTTATAAATAAATTGCCACTAATTATATGAAGGCTAATCAATTTGAATATTCTAGCTATAATTCTATATACCATTATCATCATAATGCTTATTGCTTATTTTACTATGTAGTGCAGTCAGCTATGATCCAGATGAAGAAAATCATGCAGTTAGAATATTTAGTTCTCAAAAAAACTTTAATCATCATGAATAATCATCACATTCTACAAAATAAAAATAACAATAAAAAGTAATTTCTAATATAACTGTTAGAAAAGTTATATGTATATATGACTGTTATATATCAAAACACTTTGTAAGTGCATTTTATAAACTCTCTGTGCAAATTACATACATGTGAATTATTTTATTTTTTTCCATTTAATATACTGTATTTCTCCATTACCATTTAACCCCATTATATCCTCCTTTCCTCTTCAATCTGTCATCTTCAAAATATGCCATGGGGGCTTCCCATCAGATATCACAGTGATCTAATAAGCTGTGTCATATGGAGGGAAATCAGTGAACTTTGGGTTCAGACAGTTCTAAATTTATGTCATCTCCTCTGTCTAGTTGCTCTGTGACTTCGTATAAGATATATAGCCTCATTTAGCCACATCTTTCTAACTTACCAAAGGGTGATGTGACTATTATATACCTGTAGGATTATATATGATAATGAAATATAAAATACGTACAGCATCTCCTCCACAGGTGCTTGATGAGTAAGTTCACCCTTGTTGGAATTAACTACTTAAATCTCATACCATGTAAAATGGTGTCAGTATTTTTTCAATGATCATACATATTTTTACAACTTTATACAACTGTTATAAAATATTTTATAGTATACATATAATTTATTTCTATTGGAATATAGCTAATGTGAGATATTTTAAATATAAAAAAGTAAAATTCCAGTTATTTCCTAGAGTCTGTATTATTCCCTGAGAGGAATATGAACCACAGAAATCTCAATTAATTACTAAATCACTCTCAAATAGTTTCAAACATAATGATGGTGCATGGAAGAAATTGATGTGATTCTGAAGTGCCAACTCACTCCAGTAAATTAGTTGATACAGTGGGAAAAAGTCTGATTAACAAATGATTAAAATGGTGGATTTCCTCTGCACAAATTTAATTTATTGCTTCTCTATATTTGCATTCACTGTTTCTTCTATCTTTTCACTTTTAAAAAGTCTAGACTAACCATAGTTGAAACTCTCCATCTATTCTTTTCTTCACAGGGTGAAGGTGTCCTTTCCCCAGCGTGAACGTGTTGGACCATAAGTTGCTGTGTTTTTCTTCTACTGTGAAGTCAAGCCCCTACTGTCTCATGGAAAATTGTGTCACTAGGAGACCAAAGATGAGACATAACAGTTTTGAGTTAGTGAACATATAGAAATAAGAATAAAAGTAAAATGAAAAAAAGTAAAAATAGTTTATTTTAGAATCACTTTTGTGTAATTTGTCCATGCAATTTTCCATGATATATTTCCAAATATCAGTATTATTATAAAGGCTAGGTTCACAAACCAAATAATTATGCACATAAAATATGTTTCTGTGCCTTTTTAATATAGTAAATCAAATATTAAAATATTTTTGTCTTTCAGTTTTGTTTCTAATTCCTTTTAATTGAATTTATCAGAGTCATATTGGTTAATAAAATTACATAGGGTTCCATCAACATGTATTGATTAGCTACCTCCAGTTATTTTTAGAGTAAGCAGAAAATATTGAATTAAGGCAGATATAGATTTTCAAAAATGTATCCTGAACACTAGTGTTTGAGTGAAAAATAAGAGGTGTTTTTTTACAGAGGGGGTGCATACATGTTTTAGAGAATATTCTAAACAAGGTTTTGAACTAACACAAAATTTAAAGGTTAATTATTATGTTCAATATCACTTATGAGTTTTCTTCTTCCTAAATATACAGCTCCTGCTCATATTGCCCTTTACTTATCAGGCACAATTAAGTAACTTTTTGGCTCATTATTATTCTGAGGGCCAGAGAGAGAGAGAGAGAGATGATGAGAAAGCTATAAAGGACAACAAAATGAGTACCGGTAGTAAATTATTCAACTGTCAATGAATAAAATCATGTTGGAGACAATGTTTCCTCAGGAAGTTTGTAAAGGGAGCAAGCGCATGAAGAAACATTTAATTATCATCCATCTTAGCCCAACTGCTCCTGGGTATCATTTATTAGAGTGTTTTGTTGCTGCTCAAAGCAAATGTTGGGGTTGGATAGCAGGATAGCATTGAATTTGGTAGAACAGGAAATTATTTTTTTATACAGTTAGATTTTACCACATTATTCTACAAAACTCATAGCATCATATATTCCAACCACAATTAAGACACTTCAGCTTCAAATTTATTTAATGACATACTATAGTTGCATTCTTTCCTTTTTAATTAAGTTTATTGGGGTAACATTGATTAACAAGATTATTTTTTATTTCATTTTTATAATGCTGATCGTGACCCACCAATAATTCACCTTGAATTTGAAGAAAACTTTGCCAAGGAGTTTAACTTCTCCAATTTCTCCCGAGGAAACTAACCAATGAGCAACTGCCAAAAGCTTGTATCCAGAGTGCACAGAATCCTTGATGTCTAAGTGAATATTCTACCCTGCCCCATTCTTAAGAATTTACAGGGGAAATAAAACCTATGTCTAATTTCTCTAGTTTAAATTTGTATTACTTCTCCACAAATCCACTACATGTAGTCAGGTTTTCCCTTCTTATTATTCCATAAAAAGACTTTCTCTTTTGTCTTAGCCTCATTTTTCCTGGGTGCCTAAGGAGAGTACTGCCTTAATATGAGAGGAACATTTAGTCCACATTATTGACAAACTATGGCATTGGTCCAAGCCATTGCTATCTCTCCATCGAGAGAAAGAATAGACTTCTGACTAACCTCTGATCTTGTTTGTGCCAAATGCTCATACACTGTGTAGAGGTCAGACCAGTGCCTTTGCACTGTCAATTAGATCATGTCATTCCCCATGTTCAAACCCACCCTTTGCTTTTGGAAAGAACTTAAACCTACCACCACTAAGAACAAGGAAAAGTGTTCTCATCATTTGGCCCTTGGCTACGTCATAATGCCCAACCCCACACTACTATGCTCCAGCCATGTGGGCCTTCTTAGAACAGAAAAAAGATTGTTCCCTCCTTCGTGTCTTTGTTTTAGGTGCTTCCTCTGCATTGTTTAAGCCTCCACTATGTAACTCCCTATAGTTTAAATGCCATACTTGTTTCTTCATTATTGCTTCAAATGACTTTAAACTTTAGCCACCATAATATTTTTTCAACATTCTGTAAATGGAAGCCCAATAAATTGTCATGGGAAAGGGAAACTTTCCCAAAACTGTCCCTGCAATCACTAGGTTACCCCACATTCCTTCAGCTGGTCGAAGTGGACTTGTACAACTTCCGCAAACATGCCTTTTCAAACAGCATGTCATCACGTATATTATGTTTTCTCTTATAATCTCACCACATGTTTATGGTATATTTGAGTTATAATTTAATTTATTGTTTTGAATTTGATTTTTGTGCTTGACTATTTAAAAGCACGGTTGAAATGTATATTAGTAATTCCTTGCAATTATTAATTAAAATCTGAGACCATGTTTCCTATCTACTTCAATCCAAATTTCACTTGTTTTTAATCTAATCATGTTGTTCTTTTGTTTGGTTATAATTTTTAAATTTCCTGAAGGTCACTCATCCTTGGGAAATTTTAGTTTAAGACAAAGATAGGATAATAGCTGGAAGAGAAAATTCATTAGCTCAAAATAACCCCTTTTTTGTCCAGTTTAGGTTTCATATTGCAAAATAAATTATCTGCCAGTTTTTAATTGAGTTAACTCTTTTCCTCCACTGCTGAGAAATTAATTCATAGTGCTACCATATCATTGACCTATGATTAAAATCAGCTTGCTCAAGTAGACAGAGGGATGGTTTTCAAGTGGAGGGAGTTCACTTTGTGCCATTAGATATTTTCCCATTAGATATTTCCTAGAATGATACTCAGCATCATCACAAGGGACTTTAAATATTAATTTGACTTTGCTTTCTCCAGTTGTTACAAGCTCAGTCATTGAGAAAATGTGTTTTTCTCTCTGATACATATGCCTATCCATTAGACTCATAATAAAATACCCGAACAAAATTATTATGTCAAAGGATATGCCTCTTAGAATAACTTTTCTTCCTTCAAATATTTTTATTGAACTGGTCATCTATATATATTTACCTCATATTTCACAGTACATCATATTTTGGACCCTTTAAACTCTTTCACTTCTATTTTACATAAAACTATTCATTAATGTCTCAAAACCCCCATGTTGCTAAATCCAAAGATCATATCTCAATATTCATATTTTTAATCTTTCAATAGCATTTGAGAATTTTCATCACCTTCTTTATTAAAATATCTTGCTCTCAGGACCCCATACATCCTGGTTTTACTTCCATCACCAGCACAACTACTTTTCAATACCTTTTTGCTGGTCCCTCCTCATGTTATGGATCACTAAATATCGGAATGTCTCAGAACTCTGTTCTTGAGTCTCTTCTCTTTCTAGCTATATTTAGTCTTTTATGGATCATTCAATAATTTTTAATATTTATGTGTGATAATGATTTTAAAATTTGTATTTTAAACCAAGGCTTTTCACATAAGTTTTTCTTTGATGCCTAAGAGACAACACAATACTAACAATATTAAGCCCAGAAATAAATGCTTAGCTCATAGCAGGTGTTCAACAAATATCTGTTGAACAAATAAATAACTCTGTATAATTTGCTTCTTAAAAATATTCCTGACCTGAATAAAGGCCAAATAGATTCTTCTAACTGCTCAGGCCAAAAAGCATAGGGTTAGCACTGGTATTTTCTCTCATTTTCACATCTAATTTTTCAGCAAATACTCTTGAGTCCACACTCAAAATAGATCCAAAATCATAACTGCTTGACATATATATACACAGTAAGGATATTTTATCATTGAGATTCGATGACTTACAGAGCTGGGTGGATATCATCATCCCATGAGAATCATCCATCTGACAGTAATGATTAATTTATCATGATTATAGTGGTGCAAAATTTTCAAGTTTAAGACAATATGGTTTTGAACTTACACTTCTTTACATAGCTAATATAATAAAAAGCTGTAACACTAAAATAAAATCATTTTTAAAACATAAGAAATCAGAACATTTACTTCATACCACCCATTTCTAAGGAAGAATTGTTTGTTGCTAGAAGACATACTCTTACAAAATAGAAAAAGACCACACACACCCCCACAGAATAAAATGAACAGTTCAACAAATATATATAGTGTGTGTGTATACATATGTGTGTATATAATATGTATTACTAATTAGAAATTCCAGATAACAACTGTAATAAGGTAAAAAATGTTTCCAACTGAATGAAGTCAGTGTATTCTATGAAATTTTTTCAAGAAAGTATATATTCCACTTTAAATATGCTACACTGTGAACTTGGACAATTTTAAATGTTATAAAGTATTTACTTTTCTTACCTACAAAAAAATAAAGCAATTAGAAATATGTAAGGAAAATTAAAATAATTAAAGGGAAAAAGTGTTAAATAATGAAGCCAACTAAAATGTGGTAAAGTTTAGAGTGAGTAAAAACAAATCTATTTACCCTTGTGGCTTGGACCATTTTCTTTTAACCTACATAGAAATAGTGCCAGTCATTGAGTTTCTTTTCTATTAGACCACACTATTGATGTCTTTCTGCAAAAATATTATAAATCTTGCCATTGATTTTCAGTTTTTAGAGACAACCTATAAATAAACTTGAATTAAAATTATAGATCAGATTGTATTTCAACATGTGCATTTAAAAATAATGATAACTTTATTACAAAGTTACTATAAAGATGATAATTTCCTCATCATACATAATAGATGAATGTTGTGCTTTTATTGTTTTCTATGATGGTGTATGTTATAAGCTGACATTCTAAGATATGATTATTTTAAAAGTAGCAAAGTGAGAAATGTCTAATTATAATGCACATTTTACACTTAATTTTAATCATATAATTTTATAATTGATAATTGTATCATGCTATTTCTGAAATGGCATTCAATAAAATGCTAATTAAGGGTGGTTACGATTAGATGATGGAATTACAAGTAATTTTTTCCTTATACTTAAAAATCTCTAATTAGATGTTTTCATTAGGCTGTTTCATTTTTGAAGTCAATAATTTAGTAAAGTTATTTTAAAATATAAATGTGAATGTATTTTTTTCTCATTTTTTATGTCAGGCCTACAAAGAAAATAGTCTGAAAATTGAACAAAAAAGCTCAAAATAGCAACTTTCTTCCCTGTTTATGCACTTTCTCCTGTAATAGAAAGCCTTGTGATGGGGTAAATGATAATTCCTCCAATTTGTGCATGTACCTCTCCACTTATATCAAGAGCTGGAGTCTGAGCTAGCCTTATATTCAACAAAGTAAAACTAAGGTGATGTTTGGGATATATGGCTTCAGACTTTAAGATAAATGTCAGCCCCTTCCCTTCTACCTTGTAAGCTAGGCATCATGAAGGGAGGAAGGCCATGCCAGGACTGAGTTGCCAGAGGCCTCATGCAACTAGGTGGACATTGCAGCCTTAGCTGGAAACCCAGATGATTTAATCAGAAGACTAATCTCAGTCTACTCAACGTGGAGCAAAGTATCATTAAGGCTGAGCACCATGAAAATTGTGCATCATAAAAAATAGTCATTTGCGGTCGGTTTAGATAACTGAGTTTGGGCATGATTTATTATGCAGGCATAGATAACAGATACACACACTCAAGTGTATGCTGTGTTCAAATTATTACATTGGTTTCCCTTTTCACTCACAATTAAACCTGAAACAATAAAAATATGATCAAGTTTGTGCTGCCTAGAATACTTCAGGTAATATGTTTTCTTATAAAATTAGGGAATATGTTTCCTGACCTTTGAAAAACATTAAATTAATAGAATTTCATGTATTAACAAACAGGAGAGCAAAGAGTGGTGATCAAATAGTAACTCCAGTTCAAGAAATTTGAAATTAACTATTACAGGCAAGGAGCATGCAGTTGAACAGCAACTATAAACACTAACAGATTTTTAAAAAGATTTTTTTTATTTACTTTTAGAGAGAGATGAAGGGAGGGAGAAAGACAGGGAGAGAAACATCAATGTGTGTTTCCTCTCATGAGCCCCCTACTGGGGACCTGGCCTGAAACCCAGATATGTGCCCAACTGGGAATGTAACCAGCAGCCCTTTGGTTCACAGGCTGGCACTCAATCTACTGAGCCACACCAGCCAGGGCAACAAGGATAGATTTTAATTCCTTCCTGGCCTATTAAGATCTCATTTAGAAATCTTTCTGAGAATTGCATTCATTATTACAAGATGCCAACTTAAGTGATGCCTTTGCTGTATACCCTCAGGGCGTTGCACTGTTAGGGGAGAGTGGAGCACTGTTTTGATTTTGTAATGGCTTAAAGTCATTTGAAGATATATAATTTTTTCATCCAACTTTATACATAAAATATTGGGTTGACCTAAGTTTAGTTCTTTGGAGAATTGCATTTTCAAATTTAACCTTGAACAACTCTAAATTCAAGTGATTTTTATCATTTTCACTTCATGTAAAATGTTTTGTCCCTTGGTTCTGGAGTCAAATTTCACCTTTTCTCTCTGAATGTTTCAGATGTTACTTAAGGGGGTAAAAAATGAAAAACAAAACATCTTAAGCAACTGTTCTGCTACCTAAAGAAGTTTTTATATTATGACAAATTTTCAATATATTTCACTAATGAATTGTGAAGTTTAAAAATTATGATTACAAGGTATTCATTGAAAAATCAAGTTTTCATTCGGGTATGAAAACAGTTACAAACACATAGATGTCAGGAAGTATTTAACAGTATGTGTTTCGTGCATCCAACCTTAGTTCAAAGGTAAAAAATAAATTAAAATTATCAAACACCTAAGACAAGAAAGAATATGACAAACAAAAATGATAAAAATGCATTCTGATAAACAGAAAGTTAAATAAATTATAACAACTTTATACCAACAATTTTAAGAGTCTAAACAAGTGGATAGTCCATTTGAAAGGAATTTTTACCAAGTTTGTGTCAGCTAAGAAGAAGAAAATGTTAATAATTCAATAACCATAAGTAATTTTTCAAAAAACAACCTAGTTTATTAAAAAAAATCTCAAAAGGTCCATAGAGTTTACAGGCATATGGAAAATCTTGAAGCAAGTAAGATGTAAATTCTGTTATATAAAATGTTTCAGAGGAGAAAGAAAAACAGAAAATCTGAAAACTCATGAGGTCCACGTGGTTAAAATAACTCAGAGAAAAACCAGAAGATTTATTGAGGATATGCAATCCTACATTGCTTTGTTCATATTCTTAAAAATACAAGACCATTAAATCTCATCAATATGATAGTGTTTAAATAAAATATGGTGCATACAAACTATGGCAATTTTGACAAGATTTAACAAAATGATGACGACCTATAAACAATAACGTGAAACAACACTCAGACATATTTATGTCTGAGTATAAAGTATAATGCAGACATAGCAGAGATAAAGTACCAAGTAGCATATTTAGAATAAGAGCATTTGTATGAAGAAAAAGAATTATGAACATCCGCAATAATTGTATGTACATAAATTCACAGTAAGAAAACTGGAAGAAAAAGATAGGTGAAAAGACAGTGAAGGGGAAACCTTTCCTCTTTGAATTGCTATGTATTGGTTGATTATTTTATATTGATAATATTGGGTAGGCAAAAGTATGTTTACAGTTGCGATACAAATAATACAATAACTAATAAATAAGAATAAACTTTTGCATATTCCCAACTATAACCCTATTTTACCCATACCTGTAAACTTATGAGCAACCTGTGTATAAAAGTTATTGAAATTCAAAACAAGAGTACCAATTCTACATAAAATTATATTTATATCAACTTCTCTCAACTACAATATATTGATTTATACTAATCAGTTTTGAAGTGTGTCACAAAACAGTTAAAGAACAAAAATTTTGAATAATCTATTTTTTAAAAATGACATAACAGTCTATATTTTCTCTGTTGTAATGTTCTGCTTTCTCACTTCAGTTCAGTTACTTGTTTTTTTAAAACACGAGAGTAACTGGTGGAATTACACCTAATACTTTAGAATATTTCCTGAGTTTGATATGTAAATGGAGTCTGTAATCATTAAAAGAGGTTACACAAAATAAACTAAAAAATATTAGTGGATTAAAATAATATAAAAAGTTATTTTTTCCTAATTCATAGTAAGAATTTGATGATGGCTAGACAGAGGTTTCTGTTCAATGGCTATCACTATGAAACAGGGACCGAGGGAGAAACTACCATCTTGAATGCTGTCAACCTTCAGTTTGCAAGGGAAAGAGAACCATAGGAGATCTTGCGTTGACAATCAAATACAGTAGCTTGGAAATGACACACTTTGGTTTGTTCACAAGTTCTTGGACATCACCACATTCAACCACAAAGAGGCCAGGAATTGCACTTTTATTATTTTCCCAGAAGAAGAATTTTGAATATATGTTAAATAACAATAATAGTGAGTACTTGGATATTGTATTTGAAAGTTAGTAACTGCTGATCTGTGTAATCCATAGATATTTAACCCAATATTTGATGTCAACATTTATAGATATAATATTACACTCCATTAACATTTTATGGGATTGAATATTATAGAATATAGAGATAGGCAGACTGAGAATTCTAACTCTGCCATTTTAATTTCATGACCTTGGACACTAGAACATTATAAATGAATAATGTTTCCTTTAAAGATAGATGATTTTAAATAAAAAATTACTGTTTACCACATTAACTTAATGTGATTACCTCCATGATGTCCTAAACATGACATGCGTCCAAAATAGTGATTGCAGTGGTGACAACGGCACCACTCAGTGCACTGGTTTTACAAACATCTAATTATCATGTCTTTTGTGTTTGTCAAGTCCTTGGAACTATTTAAATTCAATACATATCGTCATGTGAGTTAAAATACAAATTGGATCATCATCTTTTTATGTGTAAAACAATTTAATCCCTGACTAACTTGCTTCAAGTCCCCTATAGGGACTTCTATGTCTCAGGTTAAAGAAATAGAAGAACTTGGACTCAAAACCCGACCAATAGATCTTAATACAGACTAAAAATGAAAACGAAGAGAAAAAATGGAACTTGTGTACAGCATACGTAGCTGAATCTTGAAAAAGCTTAAAAAATACAATTTATTAATCAATATTGAATTAAACAACATTCTGATTCCATATCAGTAATGTTCTGAAGACTTCCAATTTTTTAAACATGAAATGTGAGGATTTCATGTTAACCTTGATTTACATGTAAATCATGTTGAAAATAACTGAAGATATTTTATTGAAATAACTATATTCCTAACCTCATATTTTGCTTACTTCTTTGACCTTCCACATTATAAATGTACTTGTGAATATTTCAATTGAACTGTAGTGGAATAGTTAATTGCATTTCCTCTCAAATTGATATTGATGATGCTTTTTTTCAATCCTATTCCTGGACTAGATTAACCTTACCAACAAATTGCCTACAGAAATTGCTCTTTACTGTGATTTCTTTAGACCAGTGTGCCCACTACCTGTCTCACTGGCTTCCAGAGATGCCTAGAGTACTTGTGTCTTTTTTTCTTTAAGGACTAAATGTTCTTGGCATGTCACTGCCAGTAGTCTCATTTCGATCTCTTGTTACTGTTTCGTTGGCATTTCATAATGAGAACATCTTATAAAAAAAAAAGACAGTCCTCAAAGTTATATTCAGGATGTTGATTGAAAACCACTATTCCATGGCATTTCTAGCCTGAGGCAAATATTCTATCTATTTTTGACTAGTTTCCATGTCCCTGCAGATAGGTGAGCGGATTCCATTTCCATACATCATATATTGAAACAGTAATTATTGTATATTTTAAATGGCTAGGAGTTTGAAACATATTTATTTAGATCACGGTAAGGAATATATGTTGAAATAAAGTATCCTGAAGACATGTGTTAAAATTTTTATGATAAAACTAAAAACCATAGGATGTCTGTGTAGATTTGCAGTTCAATACAAATCCTGGTTATGGCAGTTTCGGCCCAATCAATCCTAACAATCCATTTCAGGTAGAACATCCTTACCTCAAACTATGATACAGGTTCTGCTCTAGGATCCCATTTTATAGGGAAGTAAAATGAAACTCATCAAGTTTAGGTCATTTCTCTGGAGTGTGGCAAATTGAAGTCAGGTAGTCTGTCGTCAGAGGCACTGGCAGCCATTGCATCTATACAGCATGTCATTTCTCTTATTGCAAAAAAAGCCATAAGAAGCGAAATCCTGCGACTTCATCTCAGTTTGCTGTAAAGTCTCCTAGCCAAGGCATATTGACATTTTGAACCAAACATTTTGCTCCAGATGGGGGATCTGTACTGTAGGATGTTTACAGTGTCTCTGGAAACGATTAATAGACACCAGTAGAAACCATCCCCAGTTGTGACAACCAAAATTGTTTCCAGACAAAATTACACTTGGTTGAGAATCATTAGGACCAGTTTAATAACATCTACTATTATATATAATTAATTTCAAATAGACTTTTTCTTTGAAGAAAATGCAGCATTGTTTCAGGATGTAATATAACAAAAAGTAACAAATATTACATGTATATTTTTTCTCTACATACATAAGAAAAATATAAAGGACTATAAAAAAGAAACTGATTCATATTTATTATATGTACAAGATAATTTATCAGTTTGTGGCTTTTTTATTATAGATAGTGTTAGTAAGTAACCAACTTTTTAATATTTTTTATTGCATGGAAAACTTTTTCCCTGTGTTAAGATATATCTGCGACTTTGTCAGATGTTTAATGACCCAGAATCCCTTTGAGTTTTGCATATTATGTGAAAATATATACATAGAAAACAAAAATAACTGTTGTGCTTATATATGGTTTATTGAGTTAGATATAATCTTATATTTTTCTGCTATATTAATATTCAATTTCTAAATATTTTGGTGTTATTTTTATTAATTCACGGTGAAGGTTTCTAGTAAAACAACTAATCTAATAAAAATTAACAGTGGAGTGCACTGTATACAAAACATACATTTTAAGCTCTTTTTTACCTTCTACCACCTGACAGGTTAATGTGTTAACATATTTTCATTTTATTCAGATACTCTTTAATATCCATTCAGAAGTAGTTATTTCAGGTATTTTCTGAATAGAGATGGGAATATATGCAGACATATAAGTACTAAACATATATAAGAGTAAATTATGTGTCATTTAGAATTATTGAGGTATGATTTAAATAAGCTGGAAATATGGGTAAAGTGAGAATGAGAAAATAAAGTTGGCAGTCTGAATTTAAACTCCAAACACTGTACTTTCAGTTGCCAGCCACTAAAATCTCTTGAAAAGTTGTTACACCTTTAGCTGGGCTGCTTGGAATTCTATCCCCTATGTGGAAGGTTAGATTCTGCCAGATTATTGGGTATATACACAGTTTACCCTCATTGTACACCCCAGTTTTGGATTGCCTTTCTTGGCTCTGTTCTTTGAGGTTTTTCCTCCCTCAGTGTGCAGAGGCTGGGGAACCTCAAATGCAGTGCTCTGGTTAATCAGGCCAGTAGGACTGCAGGTTTCTTCCTAAAGTTCAGCGTTCATAATGTAAATTGGCACCATCCCTATAGACAAAAATCTATACAAAACAACAACAACAAACGCCTTACCAAACTCACCAGTGCCTTCCTTTGTTCCAATTTCTATGTTTTTTGGCTGTTTTTCATTGCTTTATGTAGTTTTTCTTTCCACATTTTCTTTTCAAATTTTTTTCAGTTCCTCGTTGTAATGACAGTGAGGGGTTTGTTTCCAAAAATTATTTCTTCCATGATCGAGAACCTATGTATAAACACTTCAGGATTTTCAAGGTGAAGTACAGACTCTAAATTTCAAGTTTTATAGTTTTTTTGTCTTGCTGATTTAAGAGCATATTTAACTCTCCTAAATGTACCTACTTTTGGCTAATGGAATTGCATGCTTTACTGATCATAAGTTGTAGAGTGTATTTTATTTGTGCTAATTTGCATAATTTGCTGATTAAACTACATATTTAATCCATTGACCTTTACACTTCTACTTATACAGGCATATAATCAAGGCATATACTTGCTGGGTGATGTTTATATCTTATAAACTTATTTATCTCTTTCAAGTTCTGAAATACTGGAGACAAAGACCACATGCTCCCCACTAAGCAGAGGTCTAATGCAGTCTTGTTTCAAAAATGCACACCTTTGGTTAGGTTTGACAACTCCTCTGTTCTTTTCCTTAAGTTCTATTGCATTAATTTGTCTTTTTTCCCATATTTCTCTTTCCTATTTTTAATGGCTTTATTTTTTCTTGGCTGTCTCTCTTTATACCACATTCTGATCAATCACATAGTCACCCACCTTACCCTTGATAAACTCCAAGATAAATGGGGCTAATTTTTTTTCTCTGAAATTGTAATGAAAACATGATCTTACACAGGCAGGTTAACTGAATTTATTCATTTTTTCCCTCTGATTGAGAATATCCTGTGTGTGTGTGTGCATGTGTGTGTGTGTGTGTGTATTATATTCAGTAAATAGTCCTAAATTAAACGTTCACTCTAAAGGAGAGAAAGGTAAGGAACGAAACAATTGTAAAATGGTAAACTAAATGATTGATCAAAATGTGCTGAGTGCATTGTGGTTGCACATAGAAGGGACAATTAACTCATAGTTGCATGGGAAACATATATCAGAAATATGTCCAAAACCTGGAAGTGGCCTGCATGAACTGACTTTTGAAAAGTATCGGGTCGCCTTAATAAATGTAATTTTATTGGCAACATTTTTAATACTTGACATTTTTCGCTGTGGGTTGTTCTTCTAAAAGGAAACTGATGACAAAGTAAAGCATAAACTGAAGTAATGTTAAGGGCATTAGCCATCAGCCCCACAAGTTAATTGAGTGCCTAATGCAAAAAGCTAGGTACTGGCAGATTCGGACTCGGTTATGAAACTATATTTTTAGAATTATACATGATGAGACAAAAGGTGTGTTACTGGAAAATAAAAGTTAAAAAATAAATTTTAAAATAGATGATGAGCCCTGGCTGGTGTAGCTCAGTGAATTGAGTGTGGGCTGTGACCCAAAGGATCGCCAGTTCGATTCCCAGTCAGGGCACATGCTTGGGTTGCAGGCCAGGACCCCAGTGGGGGCCATGTGAGAGGCAACCACACATTGATGTTTCTGTTTGTCTTTCTCCCTCCCTTCCCCTGTGTCTAAAAATAAATAAATAAAATATTTTAAAAATAAAATAAAATAAAATAGAGGATGAATTCTTAGATGAAATAGCTCAAAGAGAAAGGAAGATCATTTACAAGTGAGAGTTACAAAATTTCAAATGAGTAAGCCGTATTCAAACTCAGGACCTTTGAGTTATTATTAGTTCATACCAGTCTGCATGCTATCAAGCTTTCTGAAATCCTATTTTTTAACTTTACAAACCACAAATTCCTATAAGAGTAAACCATTTGATATTTATAAAGTATAGCTATTTTTAATAAACTTATTTTAGAATAGTATTTGAAGATAGTACAGATTGCCCAATGCACTTCACATCTAATTTCCAGTATTATTACTTAGCATGGTATATTTTAAAATTAAAGCACAACTAATGATATAGTATTATTAACCAAACTACTTTATTTGGGTTTTCTTAGTTTTTATGTAATATCTTTTTCTGTTCCAAGATCCCATCCAGAATCTTATATTATATTTAGCCAACAAGTTTTAGGCTCCTATAGCTGTGACAATTTCTCAGACATTACTTACTTTTGATGACTTAACTTACAATTTTGAGGAGTAATACTTCTATCATTTTATTTATTTATTTTATAGTCATCCACGAGGATGTTAGGTGATTCCTCATTCTTTTTTAGAATGTCCCTCAATTGAGATCGGTCTGATGTTTCTCATGATTTGACCAGAATCATGTATTTTAGGGTGGCAGACCACAGTGATAAATGTGTCATTACCCTCACATCAAATCAAGGGTACATGGTTCTATCAGCATCACTTATCACTGCTGATGTTGACCTTCAGAACCTGGCAGAAATAGTGTTTGTAAGATTTTCCACAATAAAGTGACTTCCTTCCCCCCCAATATTGTACTTTTAGGGCGTAAATCACTATGTATAGTTCACAGTTAAACAGTGGGGAGTAATATTCCTTCTTTTTGGGGAATCAGTAACTACATAAATTATTTTAAGTTCTCCCACATAGGAGATTTGTCTATATTCAGTAAATATTCTTAAGCTTAGTATTCAATTTATTTGCTTACTACTTATTTATATCAGTATAGACTAATTTTTACCTTTTTTATATTTTACATTATAATCCAATACAACTTCATTTTATTGCTTAAATTATTACAGTCTGATTATTCAGAGTTCTCAGCTCATGTGGGTGGGTGTTTGCGCACATGCATGGTGTTATGCTTTTCTGTGCTTTTCTGGGTTTTTATAGCTTTTTGTGGGGGTGCTCCGCCCACAGAGCCCCATCCATCTGTCACAGATGAGAATAAAACTACCAAGACATGATCTGCTTGGGGAGGAGAGGTGGCCAATCTCTCAAAGGAGAAGGGCTAAGAGCCCCTTCCTCAGTGGCTTTTAGTAGGTTCATTTTACACAAGAATACAGGTAAAGCTCATCAATCAACATCATGTGGCAAGGATCAAACAATAGATAACATTTTGAAGAAATCTGAGGGCTTAATCTGAGTCAGTGTCTGTCAGGTAAGGGGGTTACAAAACTTTGGGAGCCAAACTCATTTCCTGCTCAGACCCTAATGATTTAAATGAGAGCACTCTTAGCAAAGCAGGTTTCACAGGACTTCACAAATTCTTTCTTATGCCCGATCATGATCACCTGGGGAGCTGCTCTGGCCAGCACAGGGCTTCACCGCCTTCCATCATAGTTTCAGGCTTAAGCAGATTAGAGCCAGGAAGCAAGAGATAAGGAAGATTTCTCCCAGACAGAAATGGGGACTCAGGCTATGTCAGAATAGCCTGGGGGTGAGAATCCATCACCCCCTCTTTGTTGCAGTGCCCCAGTCCTTCCATGAGGGCCTTCCCAGTGATCATGACTGGCTTGGATTGCCCCTCCCTTGCGGGGTCTTACCTGTCATTGGCTAACCGACCAAGCACTGGGGGCCAGAGATGGATGAAGCAGAAGCAGTGTTGCTGCCAGGGAAATAAACTTTGTCTCCTTAGTGGCTCAGTTCCTCATGACAGAACAGACCCAGATGAAATGGGTCCCCTGGGCTCTTATGCAGCCTAGCCATGGGGTGGGGGTTACAGCTCCTGAAACCAGGCGGAAGGGTTCCAAACAGCTTTTGCTTGGCTCTCTACTCTTTAGTTACCTGAATGAACTAATTCTGTGACGTCTATTTCACCCAGCATTATGCAGCTGCTGATGTCTTCCTGAGGTTTTATTCCTCTCTTTTTTTAGACTAGATTTCTGGAGGATTCTCCTCAGCCAATATAAGACACGATTGTCAAAATTTGGGTTATGCTTGCTTCATCAGACTTATTTTTTTCCCTTTAGCATTTGATTTTTGTAGCTTAACTATACCTGTAAAAGATAAATTCACCTTTTTTTCTAAAATTATTTTATCTGTTTTAATTGTTGATAACTACAACATAATTAGAGTTAGGGAATTGTTCTTCAATTACAGACAAGAATTTGCTCACTTAGTCCAGGTTCTCCTGATCTTTATCTATTTCCTACAATTGGGTTAAAATGGAATTTACAGATAAATGGAATTTTGTGCTTTCTTTTTTATGTAGTTGTATTCCTAGCATGTAGGAGAGTTCTCATGCATAACAGATGCTCAATTATTGTTGAATGAATGGGTTGGCATGCTGTGCTATCCTTTTCTACACTATTTTAATGCTCAGTGCTTGTCTCCTCTCATAAAGACACTTATTGAAAATTACTGCATTCAGTAACTTAATTATTAATGTGACATTTCAAATACTAGACTTTAAACAATGTCTTTAGCAAGAAAAAATACACTGTATTTTTATTGTTGTTCAGTTACAGCCATCCCACCTTTTTCCCTATTGTTCTCCCCTGCCCTGTGCCCCACACTCCACAGCCTATCCTCCTCATTGTATTTTTGTGACTTCATTTTTTTTAACTTCTAAAGAAAAGTATCTTAATATCAATGGCATAGCATTTTTACCCCTTTTAAGGTTCTATATACATGTGAATGATTCAGTTCTTGGACAGTTGCCTTTTATGTCTTGGAGGAGCTGCTGTTCTGACTAACTTGAGTTTTATTTCACAAGGAGAGTAAGCTGGTAAAAACTATAATATGCCACCTGAATTTTCTTTGAGGAAGAACCCTCTCCAACTACCAGACCTTATTGGAGATGCGTTTAGCTGAAGGAAAATGTACTATCCAAACTCACACCCCTTTTCAATGACTGATAAATGTAGGAATATAAGTTCTGCCCCTTGGCCCCAGCTCAGGACTATTCTGAAATGTTATCCAATCTCCATATGTCTGTGGCTTTAATTAAGAACTTCACTTAAACTACATCAACTTCTAATTCTATTTAATCCTGCTCCATCCTCTTACATTCTGTAGATATTGAAGGAATATACCCAAATAAACATCCTGCATGCTAACCTGTGCCTTAGAGTGTTCAGGGTAACCCAACATTTGACAATGCTCATTTATATAGTTAGAATTGGTTAAGTAAATATTTTTAATTTTATTCAATGTAATATTATGCATATTTTAAAATTAATTATATATCCCCAACTTTATTGCTATATTTATTCACACATCTATACCTATATAATATCTACATCTATCTGAATATTTATCTACGTCTATGTATCAATATTTATTACCTAGGAAATATAATTTTGATTAAAATTGAAATACATAGTATGATTACAACATAAATAAAATTATGAAATCATTGGTTAGCAAAGAAAGGCCTGTCAGAGTAAATATATAAAGAAACTGTTGGTTTTCATGAGTGAGATGTCACAGAACTTTTTTCTTTTATATATCTTTTGCTTAGCATTTTGTAATGATTATGTGCTATATTTTTAATAAGAAAAAGGATTCACAAAGCCATGATGCAAATTTAAAAATGACGATGATGGTATTGATGATGATGTTATTGATGATGATTGTTTTGCTCAAAATTGTTGTCCCCCCCAAATTCAAATGTTGAAGCCCTAAGCCCCAGTATGATTGTATTTTGAGATAAGGCCTTTAAAAGCATATGTAAGGTTAAATGGTGTCATAGACTGACACCTTAATCAACAGGATTAGTATCCTTATAAGAAGAGGAAACTATACCATGAGAGTTCATACACTTAGAAAAAGTCGTGTGAGGATACTGTGAGAATGCATTCTTTAATTTTCCTATATAAAATAAATACATAAAATAAAATAAGTTTCTAATCTAGCATTCCAAATTATTTCTCCAATTAGTGATTTATGCTTTGCATTACATGTTTTTTATTTCTCTCATTATTTACATAAATAGACAAATGACAACAAAATGCAAAGATACTACATACATATATCCATGTTAGGAAACAAATACATTTAAATAGTCTAATTTAAGAACAAATTTATGGTGAGAACACATTTTTTTCTAAATGATAATCAATTTTAAATAAATATTGTGATTTTTATTTTTATCTTAGGGGTTACCTATATTGTTATATTTTAAGCTTCTTCAGAGATATTTTAAGGATGTCTGAAAATGCATTACTAAAGAGTGTAATGTAGGAAAATAACAACAATGAACCACATTCTAAAAAGAAGTATTCAGAAAAGAAGTAAATTTCCAACAGAAATAAGAATACCAGGATTTTATTACATCAGGCTATATCAGGCTTAATATAAAACTAGTTTTGAAGGTACACATATCAAATGTAAACAGTAAACCAATTTCAGACTATTAACAAATTGGTATTTAAATCAACCAATTAACATATGTCAAGCACCTTCTATTTGTAATACTGTGCAAAGGCTACATAGAATACCATTGCATTCTGTGCCATCTTACCATTTAAAAGTACTTTGGCAACTTAATGTTGGTAAATGTCAAGACATTTATCCTATTCCAGAAACATGGCTGTGACAATGAAGATACAGAGGGGAAATTTGTTCTAATTTATCCAAGACAGTTATTTGATGACATTGTAGAATAATGGCAACATGAGAAAAGAATGCCACATGTTTTAAAATGAATAAATCATCCAGCAGTTTGGTGAAATTGAACAAGAACTTAACATAGCTATATTAATTAAAATTAATGCAGGAAGGGTATGAAGTGAACATCGCTTGTTGCTCTTTTCTTATGCCCGACTCATAGCCCCTGGCAAGGGACCATGTCCTTCAGTAGACAAAGAGTCTCTTGATAGCCTAAAAACCCACTTCCATAATTTTATTGCTCTAGGTAAATTCTGTTAAGCTTAGTCCTCTAACAAAGTGATTGGTTGGGGCAGGAACATATGTTACAATTCTGGCCATGGAGATATGAGAGAAAGGCTGCTGGATTCTTCCTAGAAGTTTTATCTCACTGTTAAACAGAAATATAACTAAGTGATAAACCCTTTTGGCCACTCAGCCACCCTATAAGGAAGGCAGCCTAGGAACATCATGAAACACAGGGAAATGCTTGGGAAAACTTCATTAGGAATAGGATGTTGCCAAGCCTCTGAATCAACCAATCTCTGAAGTGCCCACCTTTAGACTTCCTATTATACAAAAAAATATACCTCATTATTTTATCCAGTTGATCTGTTTTCTTTTAACAGAAGATAAATATCATAATTGAAATGTTCAATAAAGCTCCTACAATGCCCTTCAGTGAGCAAATTATCTCTTTGACATGTGCTGAATTCAAGAATACACTTAGTAAGAGTAGAAGATTGTTCACTAGATCCACATTAGAAGAAATAATCTGATGGCCGATCAGCTAAATCCTACACAAAATTGTACCCAATATTATATATAAGAGATTTCACAGAAAAGTATGAATTTCTCTGTCTTCTTAGAAAATGGAATTCCATTTCATTGAGTGACTTTTTGTATGGCAGTTGGGAAGAATATAGTCAAAGTGAGTCTCCAATGTCCTTCCTCCATTCTTAAGGAACCCACATTTTCAGCCCCAACCCGAGCTTTGTATAAGCATTCTTGTTTCTTCTCTATATTCCTATCTATATATTCCTTCATTTATATAACCTATTGGTTATATAAATGAAGCCAAGACTTGGACTTATCGGATGCAGCTGGATTAGAAATGGAAATTATTAAGTATTTGGTGCAGGCAAGTCCCATAGTTTCTATAGCTACATGGCATTCAAGGTATAAAAAACAAAAAGGGCCTAAACCTAAATGGGTTCCTTACATTAACCCGTACTTCATGCAGTTCCCATTTGTTACTTTGAAATAGAACTTATCCCAGAGTGCCAAAAAAGGCTTGGAAATCTGAAATTTTCTTAGGCTGATGGACAATTTTGTGGCTATTTCTTGGTTGCTTTCACTGTTTACCAAATCACTAGAATATATCAGTGTTGGGAAAAACTGTAACTTATGTGAATCTGTTCTGACAATTCAGCCATCTCTGGTGACATATTGTCAACTGGTGGGAAATGGTTACAGGCTGAGTTTACCTTTTCATAGCAGCAGAAATCATGTGCTTTGCATTTGCACATTTTATTCTTAAAAAAAAAAAAGCTCCTTCTACTGCCTGTTTAAAATATTGCTGCAAACATGGTGGATAATTGTGTGGAAAACATTATAATCCATAATATCTATGAAAATATTAATGTGATTGACAATTTTTGGTAACATTATCATAAAAGTCATAACAGTATGAAATGACTTACTTTAGTGTTTTGAGGAAAATCTTAAACTATTCAATGTACACTATTAAGTTAGCTAAGTGTTAATAACCATGGAGGACAGTACTAACTTCGACATGTTCCAACTACAACAAAAACACAGCAACAATGACAACTACCAAAGAGACATCAAAATCATGTCAACATGTCAAAACATAAAATTTTAGTGTTTCATTATAATATACCATGACCTTAATGTTCTCTCATTGTTTGGCTTGTACATAAGTAATGGAAGAGCTGATTAACAATAAAAAATAAAATATAATGTTTTTAGCAAATCCATAGTGGTCTCTGAAAAATCAGATATATAAGAGTAAACTAAACAATAATTTTGAAGAATTATACCTCATATAGAAATAAAAGGTATACTAAAATAAATGTTGAAATATGTTTCTAAATTAAGAGTCATATTTGTCAAGATGATAATCTTTTGATGTGAATAAAACATTGATTTCATCTAATCTTTAAATGCCTCTTTGGGAGTTATATTTATAGAACTTAATCAGGAACACATGAAAAATTGAAATAAAATATTTTTCATATGACATTATCATTATTATCATTGTATAAATCTACTAAGGAACAATAATCTGCCATAAGAGAACACCACAGACTAGATGGATTAAATGACAGAAAACTTGTTCTGAGAGTTCTGAAGGGTAGAAGTCCAAGATGGAGACCCCAGAAGTAGTGGTTTTCTTAAGGTCTCACTCTAAAGTTTTATCAAGACCAAAAATTAGTTGAATTATGTTTAGAAATCAGTGGTGTCTAAATAGGTTTTGTGCATTGTTATTTAACAAAATAATGCAAATACTAAAAAATATCTTAAATTCATAGAGAAACTTTTATTTTCATCCCACCATAATTTTGTTGCATATCTGCAAAACATTTTAACTAAATTATTATATCTCATGCTCCATTTCTGTACTATGTTACTAAAATGTATCTAATCTTTTTCAGCATGTTTTATCTCTTAGTATATATTATCCAAAACGTTCAATAACCTAAAGATGCTTATTTTGGAAATCCAAATTTTAACAATATTTGTTTACAGTTCAGAATAGCTTATATTGGGCACTGTACCTTACTTAATTGATTAATGTTGAGCTCTTGGCCAGCTTTCAATCACTTCCTCTGCTACCCACAAGCAATTTGGGCCCTTCTGGTGCTGATTCCTGGGTGGGTGGGTTTGTGTACATTCTAGGACCCTGTGGGTCTCTTCAATGAACTCTCCTGTGAGGCTGGGGTTTCTCCCACTGCTGCCTCAACCCTCATAGGTGTTTTCAGTCAGAAGTTTTGAATCTTTCTTTCCCTGTGCTGGAACCCTGTGTTGCTCAGTCTGTGTAACTCCTGAGTTGTTCCTCCTGGTTTATCCCTACACAAATGTGGGACCACCCGCTCTGCCAGCCACCACCTAGACCAATCTGCATGCTTGCCACAACCTAGCCCCCCAGGTCCTCAAGCTGCTGCCCTCACGAATCCTCTCTGCCTGGCTGACCATCTCCCATCTCCACCCAGCTGCCCATTTCCGCAGCTTTTATAGATAGGATGAATATTTCTTCTTTAACTCCTTAGTTGTCAGACTCCCATACAGTTTGATTTTCTGGCATTTCTGGTGTTTTTTTTGTTTTTAATTTTTGCTGTCCTTGTTTTGGTTGTGCAAGGAGGCACAGTACATTCGCCTATATCTCCATATTGGCTGGAAGTCCATGTCTGTGTGTTTCAAAGTTAAACTACTGAGGTTTAAGAGTCCATATTAAACTAAATTCAAAACTAGTTGATGTAATATAAATATATATGTACATATGTGTATATATACATACATATACATATATATACACACATATATGAACCTAATTACACATAGTTAAAATTTCACTATTCCAGAAAAAAATGATTCTGAATAGGTTTGGAGCAAAAATTAACGTAAACACTTTTTGCTTACATAGATAAATAGATTCTTCACACAGTCTAAGGCAATAAAAAGTAATTCTGGGAGGAGGGAAAATGGCAGTGTGACAGGAGGAAGCAGATTCCACTTCCCCCTACACACAGGAGAAAAACTTAGCCAATCTACAGAGGAACAGAGCAAACAGCCAACAGTACCATAGCATACATGAAAATAGGAGACCAAAAATTGTAGCAGACATTGAAAAAACAGATGGTAAGGAGAGTGCTTGAGGACAATAAGGGCCCAGGGATTAGGGCAGGGACCAGGGCAACTGCAGCCCCAGGCCATGCACTCAATGGGTCTGCCACAGGGAGTCAGCTGGTCAACGGCTCCCTCCCCAGCCAAACAATGTTAGAGCAGCACCAGGAGAGACCTGGTTGCTTGAAGTCACAGAGAAGGGAAAAAGGTCTAAATGGCGAAAACACAGGGGTTGTGAGCACCCACGCATAGCCCTGGGAAGAGAGTGTGCCCGAACCCATGGGACCAGAGGTGGCCTGGCCTCATGCCCTAGGAGAGTGTGTTTGTGGAAGACCTAGAGCCCACACTTGTAGACCCTGGGTGAGCACGCCCACTGCAGGGTATCTGGAGCCCACTGCAGTAAACCTGGGGTGAGTGCACACTCTGCAAGAGGCCTGGAGCCCACAGCCATGAACCCGGGGTAGGTACCTGCTCTGTCGGAGAACCCAAGCCCACACCCATAAACCCAGAGAGTACACATGCTCCTTAGGAAACCTGGAGCTCACAGGGATGTAGCCAGGGAGAGCAAGCGCTCTGCAGGAGGTGGGGGCCCACAACCATAAACCTGGGGAAAGCACTCACTTGGGAAGGCCCAGATCCCACACCTAAGGCCCTGCAGAGAGGTACTGGGATGGCCCTGGGAAGGGTGCAACAGAGGCTGACTAAGTGCTGAACTGGAAGGGAGAAAAGCAATTCCAATCCCCCTCAGCCTGCTATAAACAGCAAGACCAGAAACAATGGTTTGGGCAGTTTGAAACCAGCAAGAGCATTTTTGTTTGTTTGTTTTGTTTTTGTTTAATATTTTAAGTATTTTTCATTTTTTATTATTTTTATCTCTCAATTCCTTTTACACCTCTTTCCTTCATACCTGTTTTATTCCTTCTTCCTTTCTTTACAATTTTATCTCTTCTTCCTCCCTTCTTCTGCTTTTCTTCCTTCTTTTTAAATACCCACAATTGAGGGGAAGAAAAAAAAAAACAAACTGTAAAAAGTCCAGAGTTGGACCCAAAGAGGAGGCATTCCAACATCTGAGACAGTGAGACAAATTTCACTTTGCTATTACAGAGAAACTGCAAGTTACTGCATATTTGTATTATTATTCATTATTCTTACACCTTTTATTTGAAGAGTATTTTTATATTCTTCTTTCTGTTTAGTCTTCTTTGCTTGGCTGGTTATATCATATCATTTGAAAGGTTTCCCCTGTTCTCTCATTTGTAGTGTATTGCTAATTTACTGTCCTTCACTTCACTTGTGTTCCATTAGCACACTACTCAAGGTCCTACGCTCCCTATTTTGTTATCTAGATCTCATACATTCTGTCATATGATGGTTGCTCTAATATTATTGTAAATAATAGCTGTTCCATACAATTGTAAATACTTCACAACACCCCTCCCAGATCTTAGCTATCTTCACAGTTTCCTGAACTCTATTACTATAGTAAACTCCATTCTCTCACACTCTACACCTATTTACTATACTCTCACCTTACCACAGAGTCTGACATCACACAACTCACTGCTCTCTAGATTCAACTCACAATATTTTCCTCCCCAATAAGAGTCTTATCTTCTTTTCATCCTTTCTAAAAAGTAGCTAGCTGGGTGGAAGATCACAGTTAACACTATACATAGTCAAAGGATATCCTATCTCTTCTCTACTGGCTACTACTATAAATATCATAGAATACTGTCTTCCTATCTTCAACCATTTTGCCTTACCCCTCCAAATGATCACAAGAAAGAGTAAGTAGAATCTATGAACACCAGGATACCCGAAGGAGACTGCACCACTGTACCTCACAGGTATTCTACCACAGAAGTCCACACCATAAACCCAGGGAGCCAGAACAGGTCAATTTCAGAAGCTGAGGCTAACAAGAAGAAACTCACATACAATGGGAAGATAAAGAAGCAATCCCCAAATGAAATAAAAGATGGAATCTTCAGAAAGTGCTAAATGAAATAGAGGCAACTCAACTATCAGATACTGAGTTCAAAGCAATGGTCATCAGGAAGCTCCATGAGCTCTCAATGAGCTACCAGAAGCTACAGGGAAACTATGATGAACTCACTACAAACTATATTAACAAGAAAAAGGAAATAGAAACTATCAACAAGGGCAAGAAGAAGTGAAGAATACTATTTCTGAAATGAAGAACACAGTAGAAGGAATCAAAAGCAAGATCAATGAAGCAGAAGATCGGATCAGCAAGCTGAAGGACAAAGTAGAAAAAAAAAACACTCAGAAAGAGAAAGGGAAGAAAAAGAGACTCAGAAAGAATGAGGAGGGATTCAGAGAATTGCAAGACAATATGAAACATAATAATATCTGTATAATAGGGATACCAGAAGGAGAAGAAGAGCAATGGATAGAAAACCTATTTGAAAAAGTAATGATGGAAAATTTCCATAACTTGATGAGAGAAAAAGTCACACAAATCCAGGAAACACATAGAGTCCCAATCAAGAGGAACCCAAAGAGGCCCACTTCAAGACACATCATAATTAAAATGGCAAAATTCCAAGACAAAGAGAGAATCTTAAAGGCAGCAAGGGAGAAAAAGGAAGTAATATACAAAGGAGCCCCAATTAGGTTAGCAGCTGACTTCTCAATGGAAATGCTCTAAACCAGAAGAGAAAGGCAAGAAATATTACAAGTAATGAGAACCCGAGGCCTGCAACCAAGACTACTTTGCCCAGCAAGGCTTTCAGTTAAGACAGAAGGCCAAATAAGGAGCTTCCCAGACAAAAGTAGTCTAAAAGAATACACTTCCACCAAACCAGCTTTGCAAGAGATGCTAAAGGAACTGCCTTAAGGCAAGGAAGGAAATGAGAGAGAGAGAGAGAGAGAGAGAGAGAGAGAGAGAGAGAGAGAGGGAGAGGAACGCAGGCATGAAAATGGCAATGAATAAGTACCTATCAATAATAACCTTAAATGTAAATGGATTAAATGCTCCAATCAAAAGAAATTGAATAGCTGAATGGTTAAGAAAGCATGAACCACACATATGCTGTATACAAGAGACCCACTTCAGGACAAAAGACCTACACAGACTCAAAGTGAAGGGCTGGAAACAAATTTTCCAAGTAAATGGACAGGAAAAGAAAGCCAGGTAGCAATACTCATATCAGACAAAATAGACTTCAAAAGAAGGGCCATAAAGAGAGATCCAGAAAGTCACTTCATAATACTCAATGGAAGAATCCACCAAGAAGACATAAATATTGTAAACATTTATGCACCCAACATAGGAGCACCCAAATACATAAAGAAAATCTTAGAGGACATCAAGAAAGATATTGACAGCAACAAAATTATATAGTAGGGAATTTTAATACCGCACTGTCAAAAATGAACAAATCTTCCAAACAAAATATCAACAAAGATATTGTGACATTGAACAATGCCCTAGATGAAAAGGACTTAGCTGATATATAGAGAGAGCACTCCATCCCAAAGAAGCTAAATATACATTTTTTCAAATGCACATGGAACATTTTCAAATGCACATGATAGGACACAAAACAAGCATCAAAAAATTCAAGAAAATTGAAATCATACCAAGCATTTTCTCAGATCATAAGGGATTGAAACTAGAAACCAACCCAAAAGGGAAAAACCCAAAACACTCAAAATCATGGAGATTGAATAGCATGCTATAAAACAATGAATGGATCAAGAATGAAATTAGGGAAGAAATCAAAAAGTTTTTGGAAACAATTGAAAATGAACTCACAATAACCTAAAATTTATGGGACACAGTGAAGGCAGTCCTCAGAGGGAAGTTCATAGCCATACAGGCCTACCTGAAAAAGATAGAAACATTTCAAACAATAACCTAATCCTACACTTACAAGAACTCGAAGAACAACAACAAAGACAGCCCAGAGCAAATAGAAGGAAGGAAATAATGAAGATCAGAGCAGAATTAAATGACACAGAGACTAAAAGTACAATTCTAGGGATCAATGAATCCAGGAGCTGGATCTTTGAAAAGATTAAAAAAATCAACAAGCCTTTAAACAGGCTCATCAAGAAAAAAGGTAGAAGACCCAAATAAAGACATCCAGAAATGAAAGAGGAGACATTACAACTGATACAAAAGAAACACAAAGCATTGTAAGATATTATTACAAAGAACTGTGTGACAAGAAATTTCACAACCTAGGTGAAATGGACAAATTTCTAGAAAAATATAATGTTCCAAAACTTAATGAAGAAGAAGCAGAAAGCCTGAACAGACCATTAACAGCAGACAAAATTGAAGCAGTAATCAAAAAACTCCCAACACACAAAACCCCTGGACAACATGGTTTCACAGGAGAATTCTATAAAGTATTTAAGGAAAACCTAAACCCTATCCTTCATAGACTATTCCAAAAAATCCCAAATGATAGGAGACTCCCAGACACTTTTTATGAAGCCAACATCATCCTAAACCCAAAAGCAGATCAAGACACAACAAAGAAAGAAAACTTCAGGCCAATATCGCTGATGAACATAGATGCGAAAATCCTCAAGAAAATATTGGCAAACTGTATCCAACAATACATTAAAAAGATCATACATCATGACCAAGTGGGATTCAACCCAAGGATGCAAGGATGGTACAATATTCGCATATCAGTAAATGTAATACATCACATAAACAAAAGCAAAGACAAAAATGACATGATCATATCAATAGATGCGGAAAAAGCATTTGATAGGATGTAGCACCCATTGATGATAAAAACACTCAGTAAGGTGGGAATAGAGGGAGCATTTCTCAAGATAATAAAGGCCATATTTGAGAGACGTACAGCCAACATCATACTCAATGGGCAAAAACTAAAATCTTCTCCACTGAGATCAGGAACAAGACAAGGTTGTCTACTTTCACCACTGCCATTCAATATAGCACTGAAAGTTTTAGCCACAGCAATCAGACAAGAAAAGGAAGTAAAAGGCACCCATATCAGAAAGGAGGAAACAAAGCTGTCACTATTTGCAGATGACATGATAGTGTACATAGAAAATCCTATGAATTCAGCCAAAAAACTGCTCGACCTAATAAATGAATGTGGAAAAACAGCATGATACAAAGTCAATATGCAGAAATCAAAGGCATTTTGTACACCAATAATGAAGCAGCAGAATCAAAAATGAAGAAAAAAATCCCATTCGATATAGCAAAAGGAAAAATAAAATACCTAGGAATAAACCTAACCAAGAAGGTAAAAGACCTATATGCAGAAAACTGCACAACACTGAATAAAGAAATTACAGAAGACACAAACAAATGGAAATGTATACCGTGTTCATGGATTGGAAGAATTAACATTATCTAAATGTCCATACAGCCCAAAGCAATTTACAGATGCAATGCAATGCCTATTAAAGTACCAATGGCATATTTCACAGACATAGAACAAACACTTCAAAAATTTATATGGAGTTGTAAACGACCCGAATAGCTCCAGCAATTTTGAGAAAGAAGATCAAATTAAGAGGGATCACAATACCTGATACCAGCCTGTATTACAAGGCCACTGTAATCAAAACAGCCTGGTACTGGCATAAGAACAGGTGCATAGACCAATGGAACAGAACAGAGAGCCCATAAATAAACCCAAGTCTCTACAGTCAATTAATATTCAATAAAGTGGGCAGCAACATAAAATGGAGTAAAAATAGCCTCTTCAGAAAATGTTGGAAGAACTGGACAGCTACGTGCAAAAATATGAACCTTGAGCACCAACGTACACCATACTCAAAAATAAATTCAAGGTGGATAAAAGATTTAAATAAACCTGTGACACTGTTGAAGTCCTAGAGGAGAACATAGGCAGGGAAATCTTAGACATTTCACACAGCAACATTTTTACTGATGTGTCCCCTAGAGCAAGTGACATAATGGAAAAAAATAAACAAAATGGGATTTCGTAAAAATAATAAAGCTTCTGCACAGCTAAAGAAAACAGTATTAAAATAAAAGAGAACCAACCATATGGGAAAACATATTTGCCAATGATACCTCAGACAAGGGTTTAATCTCCAAAATATATAAAGAATTTACATGACTCCACTCTAAGAAGACAAGCACCTCAATTAAAAAATGGGCAAAGGACTTGAACAGACACTTCTCCAAGGACATACAGAGGATCCAGAGACACATGAAAAGATGTTCAATATCTCTAGCTATCAGAGAGATGCAAAATAAAACCACAATGAGATACCACTTCACACCAGTCAGAATGGCCATCATAAACAAATCAATAAATAACAAGTGTTGGAGAGGGTGTGGAGAAAAGGGAACCCTAGTGCACTGTTGGTGGGATTGCAGACTGGTACAACCATTATGGAAAACAGTATGAAATTTTCTTAGAAAACTAAAAATGGATCTACCTTTTGACCCAGGAATTCCACTGCTAGGATTATATCCTAAGAACCCTGAAACACCAATCCAAAAGAACCTATGCACCCCAATGTTCATAGCAGCAGAATTTACAATAGACAAGTGTTCAAAGCAAACTAAGTGCCCATCAATAAATGAATGGATCAAAAAACTATAATACATTTGCACAACAGATTCTATGCAGCAGGAAGAAAGAAGGAGCTTCTACCCTTTGCAACAGCATGGATGGAGCTGGACAGCCTATGTTAAACTAAATAAGCCAGGTGGTGAAAGACAAATGCCATGTGGTTTCACCCTTAATAGGAACCTAAACAACAAAACAAACAAAGGAGGAAAATATAACCAAAGACACTGAAATAGAGAACAGGCTGACAGTGACCTGAGGGGAGACTGGACAGACTTCAGGGGAAGTTCAGGGTAAAAGCTGGGGGGAGGGTTAACATGAACAAATATAAAGGACACATGGACAAAAACTAAGGGGGGTGGAAATGAAAGGAGGTGGGGAGGGATTGGTGGTTGGGTTGGGATGGGAGTAAAAGAGAGAAAACTGTACTTGAACAATTAAAGTTGAAATAAAAGTAAAATAAAAAAATGAGAACTTATACAGAGTTGAGCTCAAACAGAGCTAATCATAGTAAAAGTGGAATATCTTATAAAATATTTTGTGACAGGCAAAAAAAAGTAATTCTGATGAATCTTCATTGTGATATAGAGGATCAGTTTGATATTTCCATTATATATGCTTTTGTTACATTATCTTCAAGCCTCATTTTTCATTACAAAAAGTGTTTCATATAATTTTATTTTCTAAATTTCTAATTCAAATCTGTATTAGTAAGGGTTCTCCGGAGAAGCATAAAGAGTAGAACCTATCTATCACTTATCTACCTATCTATAATCTATCATCTATGTTACAGAGTCATATGATTATAGAGCTGATAATTCTCAAGCTCTGCAATTTCTGTTCAATGGTGTAGTTCTCCTGAGTACCAGAAGAGTCTCTGATGGTTTGAGTCACCTCACAGAAACACTGGAATCATTTGACCTAACATCTAATCATCTCATGGATCTGTCAAGCTGACACAGAAAGTTATCAGAGTAAGTACTAGTACATTGTGGTTATGCTTGCTCTAAGAGAGCATTACAAATTTATTAGAAAAATAATATTTGAACTTTCTTCCAGTGGAGAGTTTCAGCAACACAAAATTAATTTATTACTAAAATTATAAATATAAAAATAATAGCAGGACTGATACAGCACAAGACATGTATTTTTAATGAATATTTTTAAATATTTTGCTCAGTTTTTTACCCATATTATTCTAATGTAGATCTAATGTAAATTTGTTTATATATGTGACTTTCTTTTCCTTTCAAAAAGCATTACTTGTAAGGGTAGAAGCCCTGAAAGAGTTTCTCAAAAACTATTTAGAACTTACAAAATAGAGTAAAATGTTTTTATCACAACTATCATCATTCATAAATCCAAGTATTTCCTACTGTATTTCCTGCCCCCTTTTCAAATATCAGCCTATCATTAGGCTACCTCTTTAGTTCTTTGATTATATTTACCACTCACTTTTTATCATATCATATCATATCATATCATATCATATCATATCATTTCACACATTATATTTATTGTATTACATTTATTATATTGTACATTAATTTATTATATTATATTTATTTTATTATATTATATTATATGTGTGAGTGGTAGAGGGCTTGGGAGGGATGAATTATTGATTATGATACAATTCTATATTGATATTAAACTAAAATTGTAACCAATACACCTAGATTTATTAAGACAAAAATAAATTTTGGAATGACTTCTTAGAGGACAAAAAGGTATAACTTACCTAGAAAAAATAAATATAAGCATCATTCCCTGAAGCAAAATGTATATACAAGGTGGGGCAACAGTAGGTTTACAGTTATGAGTACATGAAACACAGAGCTTATTCTTATATTACTATTTATTATTTATTGTATTATTTTCCATATGAATAACTAGTCTTCTCAGGGGCATGTAGAGCTTAAGCAAAATAGAAAAAGGACTCATGGACATAGACAACAGTGTGGTGATTGCTGCAGGGAGGGGAGCATAAGGTAACTAAATGGTAATAAAAAATAATAAAAATTAGAAAACATCCTAATTAAAACCAAAATTAATTTAAAATTGTAGACTATTTCCTTTGTATCTTCAATTTATTTGAGCTCTTGAACAATAAACAGGGAGAAAAAAACAAAAACAAGTAGAAATATAATGACCATGTCAACATTTTACAATAATTGAGTCACAATATACTGTAGAAGTGGAGAGATAGAAATGGTCCAAGACACTATCTACAATGTTCATGATCAACAACTTTTTACTGGTAGCCCTGGCACCATACAAAAAATATTTCTGCTGCTACTGCTTTGCCTTTATTTCCCCCTTTTTCTACGCACGTATTTTTTTTCCTGTTGTCAAATCATATGAAAAATTCAGGAAAGATGTTCCTCACATTTATAATACAATTTGGATAGTTAACTTAAAGTCTAGATCCAAAGACATAAATAAAATTCATATGAGGATGGGGCAGAGGAAACCTTTAAGGAGCAGGCAGCCTCTCCAAAGCAGAGGAAACTATGTTACCTCCAAAAATACCAACTGTGGATTTAAAAATGTAGAGATGTGTGTCATAGGCATTTTCATTCCAGAGATAGATGAAAAATTAATTATACAGTTGACAAATGATAGTCACAATGGTAGAAGTTGTGAAGGCTCAGCATTTATATTCTGAGCTTCTTCTAAGGAATTCTATGTAGGATACTAAATATTTAGTGAAAATGAGAACTGATTGAATTAATGATAGGTAACTATTATTCAGAGCAGACAGGCCATCTAGTGAAGCATACATCTGCTCCAATGAACATAACTATCAACTCAATTACTATATTATCCTACTTTGTATTTCCCCAGACTTTTCTGGCTATTCTGTCTTCTGGAAAGCTTCAGCTTAGAACCTATTAATATGGTAGAAAAGGACAAAATAGATAAATTATTTTTTTACAAGTAGAAAAAATTAAAGGACAAAGTCTTACTAAGTTGTTAAATACTTTCCAAAATAGCACTCTGATGAAAGGAGAATTGGAGATACTTTTTTTAGCAGGACTCCATGTCTTCATACTTTCTTAGTTCTGACCAATTAAACTCAAGTATGAAAACCAGGGTCTTGAGATGAGTAAACAAAAGCATGTGAATTGAGAAATAATGGTACTAGTTATAAAATTTTAAATTTTAAATTTATGACATTGTCAAAATATTTCAAATAACATTATACATGACATTATTTGATTAATCTATTCCAAAGCTATAAAATAGTCACTTTTGAAGGAAAAATTAGATAGCAACATTTTAATGCAGAAAAGAAAAATACTTTTTGTGCCTAGAAATAAGTTCAAAATTCCATATCATAGAGATGTTTCTTTATTTCAGATTTAGGAGTTTGCAAATTACATTTAAGAACCGTTTAGGTATTGTATAAAAGCAGAGCAATAAAATAAAATGATCTCTTGTTCCTGATTTCTTGAAAAACATATGCTAATTCTTACAATCATAATGACATTTTTGTTCTCCCAAATAATTGTGTTTTTTTGAAAAATTACACATACAGTATAAAATTATTTTAATATCCTAACAAGATAGAATGCTTTTTTCAATTTGATGCCACATAATCCACTCCTTGAAAAATAATAGACTACAAAGTAGTCCGTACAAAGTAATAGAAGATGATAGTTTTTTGTGTGCGTGAAAGAAAAGAACACTTAAAACATTAGAGCAACTTGGAAGCCATGCCCACTGAGATGATTTAGACTCTACACATGCACACAAGAATAAGTAACAATCAAACTTTGTATTTTCCTTTATTTTCTTGTTTACTTTGTCTATAGGTTATGAACTATCAAATTATGAAGTCAATTATCTCTCAGGTTTTCCACAGTTTGGTATAATTGTGTAGCTTTATATAATTCTTAATATGCTTGTTATTATTTACTTTACATTATCAGCTAACAGAGTAGAATTTCTGTTCAATTCCTTTAGCTAGGTACTGACAAAACATCCTATGATGTACTTAGTATATAGCACTTGATAAGGCAGATAATGTTCCAATTTAAAATAGCATGCAGTATAATGTGTTCCATTTAGCATTTCTTATTTGCTTTCCTTATCAGTAAAATACAGTATTATCACATACATTTTGCATGTATATACTCAATATACAGAGAGACAGTAGATAAGTAGCATATTCTGAATAATATATAGAAAATCAAACTTTCTGTATAGGATGCAGAATGTTATCAAAGTTAGAAAATCACTGCTGTGCTGCACTTTTCTCCTATGCTATGTTCATAGACATACCATTTTCCCCTCAGAAGGAGAGAAAAATATCACATATTCAACTTCCAGCCAAGATGGAGGTGTAGGTAGATATACTTTGTCTCCTCACACAACCAAAAAAAGGGCAACAAAAATTTAGAAAAAAAAAAAAAAACAGAACTGCCAAAAAATTGAATTGTATGGAAATCTGACAACCAAGGAGTTAAAAAAGAGAAATTCATTCAGACTGGTAGGAGGGATGGAGATGAGCAGCCAGGGTGGAGAGGATGTGCATCAAGGCCCTGTCTGGTGAATCAGGCAGTCCCACATTTGCATATGGATAAACCAGAGGAAAAACTGGAGAGTGAGACAGACTGTGTAACCCAGGATTCTAGTGCAGGGAAATAAAGCCTCAAAACCTCTGACTGAAAAAAACCTGTGGGAACTGCTGCCACAAAAGAAACTTCCAGCCTTGTAGGAGAGTTCATTGAAGAGACCTACAGGGTCTTAGACTGTACAGAAGCACACACACTTAGGAATCAGCACCAGAAGGGACAATTTGCTTGTGGAAAGCAGGGGAAGTGGCTAAAAGCCAGCAGAGAGCAGAGCAAGTATCATTGTTCCCTCTGGGAACCTCTCCCTACATACACCACCATAAAGTAGCATGTGGCTTGCCCCACCCTGGTGAATACCTAGGCCTCTGCCCCTAATAACATAACAGGCACATCTACACAAAGAGTTATGACACAAATGAAAGAACAGATCAAAGCTCCAGAAAAAAATACAACTAAGCAATAAAGAGATAGTCAACCTATCAGATGCAGAGTTCAAAACAGAGGTAAATAGGATGTTCACAGAAATAGTTGGGTACAGTCAAAAATAGAAGAAGAAGTGAAGGGTCTGTAAAGTTAAATAAAGAAAAAATATAAAAGGAATCAACAGTGAAGGGAAGGAAATTAAGACTCAAATCAACAATTTGGAGCAGAAGGAAGAAGTAAACATTCAACTGGAGCAAAATGAAGAAATAAGAATTCAAAAAATGAAGAGAGACTTAGGAAACTCTGGGACAACCTTAAACATTCCAATATCTGAATCATAGGGGTGCCAGAAGGAGAAGAGGAAGAACAAGAAATTTAATTTATTTGGAAACGTAGAATGAGAACTTCCCTAACCTGGCAAAGGAAACAGACTTCCTAGTTTAGGAAGCTCAGAGTCCCAAAAATGCTGGACCTAAGGAAATATAGACCAAGGCACATCATTATTGCATTACCCAAGATTAAAGAGAAGAGGAGAATATTAAAAGAAGCAAGAGAAATGGAGACAGTTACCTGAAAAGGAGTTCCCATTGGACTATCAGCTGATTTCTCAAAAGATATCTTGCAGGCAAAAGGGGCTGGAAAGAAGTGTTCACTCACAGTCATGAAAGGCAATGACCTACATTCAAGATTACGCTCTCCAGAAGAACTACCATTTAGAATGGGAGGGCAGATGCAGTGCTTCCCATATGCGGTCAAGTTAATGGAGTTCATCATCACAAAAACCTTATTATATAAAATTTTAAAGGGCTTATCTTAGAAAAAGAAGATGACCAAAAATGTGAACAGTAAAATGACAACAAACCCACAACTATCAACAACTAAACATAAATAAACAAACAAAAAAAAAAAACAAAGTAAACTTTTAGAACAGAAACAGAATCACAGAAATGGAGATCACATGGAGGGTTATCAGTGGGGAAGGGGTAAGAGGAGAATGGGATGAAGGTACAAGGAAGCATAACTGGTAGGTACAAAATAGACAGGGGTATGTTAAGAATAGTATAGAAAATGTAAAGGCCAACGAACTTATATAAATGGACATGAATGAAGGGAGAATGCTGGTGGTAGTGGGAGTGCAGGCCAGAGAGGAATAAAGGGGAGAAAAAAATGGGACAACTAATGATGTACTCAATAAAATATATTTAAAAAAAGTGTCACAGATTCAAAACAAGGAAGTAAAACCTCTTTCAAATATTTTGGATAGTTTCTTTTTCTTTAAGTTAATGGCTTCTGAAGCTGAGAAGGGAAACAGACATCTCTTAGCAGTCTTTTAACTTACATTAAAGTAAAAAAAAAATAGTCTCTACATTGAAATTCAGTTGATCTGATTCTTAAGTGATTATGTTTTTTGCATCTTTTCATATTGGTTTAATCAAGGTCACAAGGAAACTGGAGAATTTCTCAAATGAGGAGCTATATAAATTTTGTTGTTAGGCCATTTTCAATGGTCAATATTTGAATGTGACACAATGCTGAAAATAACAAAGATATAGGAAAAAGAATGAGACTCTTGTACCTTTTATTCATTACTATTTTATGGCTAATCAGAATAAATCAACTTAGATGAATATGAATGCTCCAATATTTTCATAGAGCAAGGTATGAAAGTGCCCATGCTTTAATTTTTCAGATAAATTACTGAATCTATTTTACATATTTTTCTTTAATAAATACAATTGCAAAATGTTAGTGATTAGGTGAATATTGGGTGTGATATTTAAATATTGTTTTATATAAAATATCTGGTATATATCAAAATGGCATTTCAAATGCAGTTAAATTTACTTTTGTGTAAATTTTGCATGATAAAATTAATTCAAGATATATGTATCTCAAATCTGTAGATAATAAATTATTGATGTACACTTTATTGCACCCAAATGGCAACATTTTATAAATGATAGCACTCTACAGAAAGCTAGTAGTTGTTCTTTTATGGGAGATTTAATTAGGAAACTCTCAATTCAATGATATATAGCCACCAAATCTGTTCTCTCAATACATCTCCAAAGGCCTCCTGGGTTCTACAGATGCACAGACTAATCTAGGTCCTTCAGGGAAAATTCTGTTACAGACTTTCTCATTTATGACTTAAGAATACCATGAAAACCACTGCAGTTTGTGTCTTTTGATATGATTGTTGTTGGAGACACAAGTTAATATTCTTGATGGGGTTGCTAAAAGATTACGCCCAAAAGACACATTGAGATTATTCAAAAACCAGGTAGGATCTAGCTTGGCTGTGATAATAGACCCTGAACTAAAGAGGGGAAGAATTATTAATGCTCATTATTAATGCATTTCTCATGTTCCTGTTTTCATAGAAAAGTACAGCTTGATGTCTGCATCAGCTTGATATCTATTTTTAGTTAGTAAAATGAAATTAATATGTCTCCAAAAAAGTGACTGAAAGTGAGAGAGAGAACAAATTGTTAATTTAAATGTTTAATTTACAAGGTCTGTCCAGAAAAAATCCAGCCATTGTTAATGTAATGAGAATGGTATGCATAACATTAATGTAACCTGGCAGCCAAGGAGAGTGGACTGGAATGCGCATGTGTGAACAATGATGACCTCACTGTACTAGTCACTGCACACGGTAGACACTATAGAGTAAGTATACATACTGTGTGACTGACACATTCAAAATGCTAATGGAGCAACAAATCTGAAACAAATTTTGTATTAAGCTTGAGCATCCTAACGTGGAAACTATTTAGATGATTCAGAAGTCCACAGCTATGGGAAACTGGTTACTGGCAGCTTCAGCATGGCAATGCACCGGCTCATGCATCATATCATATGCAGAGATTTTTTTGAGAAACATTAAATCATTCAGGTGACTCAGAAACCCTACAGCCCAGATTTGGTGCCCAGCAACTTCTGCCCTTTCCCAAAACTAAAATCACCTTTGAAAGGGAAGACATTTAAGACCACTGATGAGATTCAGGAAAATACAACAGAGCGGCTGATGACAATTGGGAGAACTTGTGAGGTCTCAAGATGCCTACTTTGAAGGGGACTGAGACGTCATTGCCCTATGTAAAATGTTTCTTGTCTCTTGTATTTTCTTCAATAAATGTGTCTATTTTTTGTATTACATAGCTGGATAAGTTCTGGACAGAAGTCATATCTTTGACTTTGGTGATATGAACATTATTATATATTTTACACATGCATATATATTTTCCTAGAACAAACTAAGTGGTTGTACATTATTATTTAAAATATTTATATAACTCCCTCCTACCCATTTATCCTGTCTGGTCTTCTGTCCACAAATTTTCATTAAATTTAATGATGTTTAAGATCCAACAAAGCCCTGATGACTCTATGAAAATGCACCTCTGTACACTTGGCTTTCAAGGCCAAGTCTTCATTTCTTTTAGCTTCAGGTTTAAATTTACTTTAAAAGACAATGGTTCTGGAGCCAAACAAATTAAGATTTACTTTATCCCTTACTGTGAGAGAATGGGAGACACTTTGCACTACATTAATGAGGAAATGGGATGCAAAAAAGGAAGCCTGAGCATGTTATGGTTATGAAAGAATAATTCTAATTGTATATATTGTTTTGACTAGAGCTGGCTTGAAATTTAAGTAGTATCATATTCCACAAACTTAGCATCAGATATAAAACCATGCTCAAGCTTTAAAGTTACAAATTAGTCAGACTAATCTATCCTAGAACCAAACCAGAAGTATAAAAACTATGATGATTATTTTGCCTTATATTTGTAACATTTTTGAGAGATAAAATTTATTTTGAATGAGAATTCAGTTTGAATTCATTAAGACATCTTTTTCTAGGACAACAATAAACATCAGTTGAACTGAATATATCTCTAAAACCCAATTGGTTTTAATTATTACATAACACATAATAAGACTTTTCAGATTATAAATAGGTGACATATAATGATTTTGAAATACTTAAAGGGACTTCTTATGTAAGCTACTACTTTATTAATTAAATTTTGTTTCTAGCATTCCCACTCTAAAAACTCCTGTTAATAGTAAAATAATATATTTATTCCAATAAATACAATATAGATTCCATATACAAGTGAATTCATATGTCTTCCTCTGGATTATTTCACTTAGCCTAATACTCTCTAAGGTACATTCATGCCATTGCAAAGGATAAAATTTCATTCTTTTGAATAAAGTGAACTAAGAAGAAAAATAGAGACAGGCTCATAGATAGAGAGCAGGTTGACTGCTATGGGTAGTGTGGAGGTATTAAGCAAAAAAAAAAAAAAAAAAAAGAAAAGAAAAGAAAAGAAAAGAAAAGAAAAGAAAGAGAAATAGCTCACGGACAAGGATGCAGGTGTGATGATTGCTTGGGGACAGGGGATGGAGGGAACTAGAGGAGGTTATTAGGGTTGATCAATGGTGATGGACTGAGACTGGACTTGGGGTTGTGAACATACAATACAGTGTACAGATGACATGTTGTAGGATTGTATGCCTAAAACCCATGTAATTTTGTTAACCAATGTCACCCCAATAAATTCAGTAAAAATGAGAAAGTCACACCATTTTTTAAAAGATTTTATGTATTTATTTTTAGAGAAATGGGAAGTGAGGGAGAAAGAGAGAGAGAAACATCAGTGTGTGGTTGCCTCTCATGCACCCCTAATGGGGACCTGGCCTGTAACCCAGGCATATGCCCTTGATGCAGGGTGCAGCCAGGAGGGGGGCCCCAAAAATAAGGATTTGGAATGGGCCCAGAACTCAGGGTGTCCAGGGAATATTAGAGGGTCATGTAAGATGTCCTCACCCCTTCCCCCACGGGTATGAGTTGGGGGAAGAGACACATGGAGCAGGGACATTCAGAGCTGCTAATCCATGGCATGGTCATTTAACATATCTATAGCCTTTGGCTGATAGCTTAGACATATTAAATAGCTGTGACCATGCTCTGAGCTAGGGGTATGGAAAGGACTCCCCCCCAAGATGTGACTGGGGGAGGAACCTCAAGTCACAGCACCTGCGTGGGAGCTTGGAGAAGATTGGCTCCAGAAAATGGAGACACACCTGCCCAGACTCATGATGGCATCCCCAAAATACTTGGAATATATGGGAATGTTGGCAGGTGTAACTGATTGTAGGAGGAGTCGGAAATGAGGGTACAGAAGAGATTTGGCGCCGGGATTTAAACAGAGACTCGGCAGCCATTGAGAAGATCCATGGGGTTTCACCAGAGAGCAGGACCCACAGCCCTAGAGGGAAAATCACCATGTGGCTTTAGCAGAGAATTACCACTTGGTTTTGCCCAAATGGAGACCCTCTCGCAGCTTTGCCAGAGGGAGAGATTCCACGTGGTTTCACCAGAGTGCAGACCCCTGCAGCTTTGGTGAAGAGGGAGAGCCATGAGGCTTTGCCAGAGTGGGGACCCCTTCCCCACAGCTTTGGTAGAAGAAGGACCATGTGGCTTTGGGGTGTGCCCTTTGGTTGTGTGGCCTGAGAACAAGAGAGACTGCCTGGAGGAAGGGTGAAAGAACTCTTGCCAGTAGGCCATGAGAAGGTGCCACATGGCTTTGGATTAATTAGAGATCCTGCCTGGACGACGACACAGCTGATGGTGTCAAGAGCCTGGATCCCGGACATGTGCTTCTCTTCCTTGCAATTACAGTACCCTGAATTAGGGCAGAGGGAGAGAGGAAGCACTGTGGGCATCTGTGGGTATCCTAAAGAACTTTGATATTTTAATGAAGAAGTTAAGTCACTACTTTAACTCTGTATAGCATTAAATAAACATTTCCTTTCCTTTTCACAAATCTCTGGCTTTGAGAGACATCTTTCCATAAGGCGGCGGACAATAATGGACCTTCTGTTGCTCTGTAACACCCTGACTGGGAATCAAACTGATGACTCTTTGGTTAACAGGCTAGTGCTCAATCCACTGAGCCACAACAGCCAGGACTACAAAAAATTGTTTTAAATATAAATAAATATAATCTAAAAATCTCATAAATCTTGAATTCTAATTCTCTGGCTTACACTGGCCCCTTGGTTTCCATGACTTTTCTTTCTCTTATAGTTAAAATTTGCATTTTTTTCACAATTCAAATCAGCTCCTAATATTTCTCAATAGCTTATTCAACCTACATTAGAGTTTACTTTTCAAATAGCTTGCAAGAAGTTTTTTGTTTATTTGTTTGTTTGCATAGGACCTATTTTCACAATTAGAGTGTAAAACACTACAGAAAACAGATGAGTATTTTTATGATTATTTATCTTGACCTAAAACTATTCATTAATTGAAGGTGTATTAAGTTTTTTTCTAGATAATATTAGAAACTTTGAGTAAATCTAAATTAATAAGTGCTTCAAGTTTTGGCAAATTATGGAAATATTAGACAGTTTGTGGGTATATGTGTCTAGGTATGGAGGGAGGAAAAGAGGGAGAGAGGGAGAGAGGGAGAAAAGCCAAGATATCCATTTTCCATGAGGCATGCAATATGGTTTCTATGTGGATGAACAAACATCACTGCTAAAAAAATTGTAAGGGTTTTGAAACTAATATTTTTAAAAACAAATTTTCAAAATAAAAATTTTTCTTCCATAACAATAATATAATTTTATTTAGTAATTGAAGCAGTGTTTAAAAGCTTGATACACTTTATGAATCACCTTTTTTAAATTAACTACTTTCTTCTCCCCTTCTCTCTCATCTGTTTCCTTCCACAACAGCATAAATAATTGCAAATGTGCCTCTGTATTGGCAAACATAGATATAATTGCATTGCCATGGCCACCTCTTCTCCTGTTGCCGTGCTCCTCTCTCAGATATACTGTTGTGTCATAGGTTGAAGATGGTGCTGAAAGTCATGCAGAATGCATTAGACAGACAGATGTTTATTTAATATATTATATGATAGTCTCACAGGCTGTACCAGGTATTAAATATAACTCACTTTTTCTTAATAGCTTTATAAAACTATACTTTATAGATCCTCCTTATTTATTTAATCAGTTCAAAACTGTTAGCTCTAGATTTTACCAATATGAGAAACCCTGTGTTAAACATCTTCCTAATATATCTCAGCATAATTGACTCATATCTTGTTGGGATAAATTTAACAATTGGAGCCAGTAGCTCCAATTTGTATCAATGTATATCAATAAATTTTGATATATATTATCAGAATGTACTCCAAAGGTTGGTCTACTTTAAATATCTTCCAAAATTATTTGTGACTTGACCTCCTCTTACACTTAATCCTTTGTTTTATTTGTTTGTTTTTTGTTGTTTTCTTTTTGTGCATTCTAAGTCACATATTTTAAAAGTTTTCTTAAATAAGTGTGCACTACTTTGGAATAAACAAAAATAATACAAGTTTTCATAAAGAATAACTTAAATGTAGAACTCCTTGCTGGTCATCTGAACCGTAACAGACTGCAGAAGTAACAAACCCAAGCCATTGACATTGAGAATCTAATGGACAGACCTGTAAGGTGGAGGTGCTGTTGGTGGCCTGAACAGGCATATCCTGTAGCTGAACTCAGTATCTAAGATCTCTAGAAGGTCTGACATAGACTCCCCAGCCAACTCTAGCCACAGTATAGCCATCTGACCAATAGCTGGGAGCTTCCTCTAGTGGCAAAGTATATTTTACGTATACTTTTGTTACTGGTGGAGACTGAAGAAAGATATGACATCCTTAAAGGTCAGCAGGAAATTAAGTTAAAAAAAAGGCTGGATTTAATAGATATGCAAATTACAGGAAACCACTTTCATTCTTCTGGAGACTTGCTGCTAATGACCTATACTATTTTAAAAATAGAAGGAATTGGGAAAGGAAGTAAAATGTTACAAGTGAATCGCTAAAATTCTTTTCAAGACTAAGATCATATTTCTTTATCTCTTTTTCTGTTACCAATAAGTTTATTTACAACTTCTAATTGTTAATTCCCTGTAATTTTGTTTGCTTTTAGCATATTATTGGTATTTTTAACTGTTTTGTATACATTATTATATTGGTTTCAGGTATACAACATAACAATTTGACATTTAATTACCTTACAAAATGATCACCATGTTTTAAGCCTAGTAACTATTTGTTGCCTTACAAAGTTATTACAATGTTCTTGAGTATATTCCCTATGCTGGACATTACATTTCTGTGTCTTATTTACTTTATAATTGGAAGTTTATAACTCTTAATCTACTTCACCTATTTGTTCCATTCCTTCACACCTTCCTCCCCTTTGCCAACAAAGATCACATTTTTGTTATTGTGGTACAATTCTGGACTTTAAAAAATTCTGTTTTTCTTTTTTTTTTCTTTTCTCTTTGACACAATGTCTGTACATTTTAACTAGGTTATGAGGTGGTTCTTTTTTTTTTTTCTTCATTAATTTGTATGTTAATGGTAAATTTGCACTGTTGTGCAAGTAACCTATCCTTTTTATCTTTAATCATGTTTTAAAATATATTTCACTCTCCAGGGTAATTTTAGGTTCACAACAAAATTATAACACAAATACAGAGATTTCCCATATGCCATCTGCCCCCAAATATGCAAGTCTCCCCGCTACTTAAGTCCCACACCAGAGCAGTAGTAGTATATTTGCTATGATTTCTGTATCCACATTAACACATCATTATCACCCAAGTCCAGATCCCATTGCTTTGGGCAAATGTATAATGGCATGTATTCATCTTTGTAGTATCATCCAGAGTAATTCTAAGGCAGGGGTGTCCAACCTGCAGCCAGCCAGCCAAATGCAGCCAAGGATGGCTATGAATGCAGCCCAACACCAAACAGTAAATTTACTTAAAACATTATGTGATATTTTTGTGATTATGTATCAGAATGTATTTAACGTGTTGCCCAAGCCAACTCTTCTCTTTCCAGTGCAGTGCGGAGACACCAAAAGTTTGGACACGCCTGGAGGCCTTAAGGCCCGTCCATGCTCTATCTATTCACCCCTTTCTCATCTCGTACCCTGGCAACCACTGATCTTTTACTGTTTCCCTGGTTATGCTTTTCCAGAGGGCCATATAGTTGAATTCATACAGTATGTAGTATTTTCAGATTGTCTTATTTCACTTAATAATATACATTTAAGTTTCCTCCATGTCATTTCATGGCTTGATAGATCATTTCTTTTTAATGTTTAGTAATCCATTCTCTGGATATACAGCAGTTTGCTATCCATTCATCTACTAAAGGATATCCTGGTTACTTCCAAGATTTGGCAATTATAAATAGAGCTGCTATAAAAATTCGTGCACTAGTTTTTTTGTGGACATATTTTTAACTCCTTTGGGTAAATAGCAAGGATCATGGTTGTTGGATCACATGGTAAGAATATGTTTAGTTTTATAAGAAACGGACACACTCTTCCTAAGTGGCAGTACCATTTTGCATTTCTACTAGCAACGACTGTGAATTCCTGTGGTTCCACATCCTCTCCAGCATTTGATGTCAGTGTTTTTGTTTTTGGGCATTCCAATGGCTATATAGCAATATCTCATTGTGGTTTTATCTTACAATTCTTTGGTGATCTGATGTTGAACATCTTTTTGTGGCCATATTTGCTGTCTGTGTCTCCTTTGGTGTGGTATCCAGGTCTCTTGCCCACTTTTTAATTGAGTTGTATTGTTTCTTATTGTTGAGTTTTAAGAGTTTTTAAAACATATTTCTGATAATAATCTTTTATTATATATGCCCTTTGCAAATATATTTTCCCAGTCTGTGGTTTAACTTCCCATTCTCTTGATGGTATCTTTTGCAGAGCAGAATTCTTACATGTTAATAAAGTTCAGTTTATCAATTATTCCTTTCGTGGGTTATGCCTTTGGTGCTATGTCTAAAATGTCTTAATTATGTTTTTTTCTACAAATACTTAACATATTTAAGTGGTCAAATCTATCATTTTGAAACAAGTCCATCAGACTTGTTTCATTCTTTAATATGCCTTCTCCACCCATCTGCTATAAAAATATGCACACATATTTCCTTTTGGCACATTACAAATGCAGACCTTTAAACAAAATACAAAATAAATTTTATAAAATGTAGAATCAGAATCCAATTATATATTTAAGTATATCTACTTATATGAAAACTCTGGGAAAAAATCCATGCAATATTTACATCTGTTGATTCACTACAAATAATATTTACTGGGTACCTAATAGGTGTCAGGCACTAATCTTGGTGCAAAGTCTATAGCTACAAATAATCCCTTATATTTATATAGTTTACAATTAAACATTTAAAAATAAAGTATAGTAAGGTAAATAGGTCATGGTGTAGTGTGTTTGTGAGAAGTCTTCACTATTAAAATAAGAGTGAAGCGAAGATATAAAGAAAGTTACCATAAACATATGTGGAAATAAAGCTTTCTATGCAGACATATAAAGTTCATAAACTATAAAAAATGTGTACTTTGTGTAGTCAGTGAAAAATAAGGAGACTAATATGTGAATAGTTGAAATAAAGTCAGAGATGAAGAGGGATTGAGGATACCAAGTATTACCTTTACATTGCTGTAGGGATTTTTAATTTTACTTTGAGTTAGATAAGAAAATATTGGAGGATTTTCTAGCAGAGGAGATGTATGGTTTAAGTTAGTTGTGTGTGTGTGTTGGTGGGGTAAAAAATATTCTAAAAATTACTAGAAGGAGTCAGGTATACATCCTAAGTCATAAATCTATAATATAGAGTTGTTAGTACAAAAATAAAGAACTGATCCTGTATGTTAAACACTAATTTGTAAATACATTTATGTTGATCATATTAAAATGTCTTTAATCCTTAGTAGCAGTTTTCTTTTATTAATATCACTTGTGTATAATTAAGTTGTTTGTTTCCTTTTTTCTTTTATCATCTCAATGTGGGTTAAAATAGTAGACAGCATCCTCAAAATTTATTCTAATCTTGATTGAGATCCTTACATATTCACATTAGAAAATATTCTAGGCACTGATTGAATTTATATAGATTATTGTTTTTTCCATGAAGCTAATGACTTTGCTGCACAATGTATGATCTCTATAGAAATAGTGGAAAGTTCATAATGCGATGAAAGGAGCAAGGAGTGGGAGGGGTAGTGGAGGGTGGGAAAGCCACGATGAGGGAACCTGACTTACTGAGGTGTCCAACTTTAACATTTCTGTTTTTCTCCCAATTATTTCCCCACCCAATGTGGTATCTGGGGACTCAAAGCCATGAGCACATTTTATTTTTACTCATAGAGGGTTATATTTCACATATTTTGAATTATGACTTTTATTTTTTCATAAATTTATTTTTTCTTTCTATAATATCCATAGTCAATTTTCTATGATGTTCCTATTCACTGATTTTCAGTGAGGCTTTATTTTTTCCATAAAGGTATGTTACTTCTAATTTCAATAGTAACATAAAACAGAGGTAGATAAATGTGTGCACTTGGTCTGCCTTGTTCCCGCTCCTAAGTTTTTACGTGTACCTATACGCACATGAACAGGTTTCCATGAACAAAATGTGCAGCAAAGCTTACGAACACAGACACACACAATTCATGAGACAAAGGAGCACTGGGTTAAAAACACATCATTAATAGCATCAAATTGTCATTTTTCAAGGTTGAAAATATCTGATAAAATGACCATTACTGAAATTACTAAATAATTGTAGTTGAAGGTCTCTTGGATGGCGTTTTGACAGCATTTAAACCTATTGGTCTAGCTCATAAAATCAGGTAGAATATTGAATTATCTTTGTATATTTTGATCACTCAATATATTAAATAAACCTAATTTCATGACATTTTAATTACCAGAATATGTTAAAATAGTTATTATGTAAATAGTTATAAATATAAAAGTAAAATGTTAATATTTTGAGATAAGCGAAGGAAAAAGAGAAATAACAAAATGACTATAATATTACCATTTATAAAACACTTGTCAAACTTAAGAGATTAATAATTAAAATAATACTTAAAATTATTTGAAATTTTACTGTTAAATTTCTCTAGCTTACCTGAGCCTTTTATTTCCTACAGATGACTTGTCAAATATTTAGAGAGGAAACCACAAAGCTACATGAGTCACTTGTTTCTCTTTAAAAAATAGTTTAAATAAAGTAGAAACACCATTTTACTGAGATAAACCTCAAAAACCTGAAAATTACATGCAATCTGATTGAAAATTATGGTAATAAGGAGTTTTTCCAATACTAACAGATTTACAGAATAGTGTAATTTAGATTAAAAAAGCTGTATTATAATTTATTTGGCAGAACCCAATGGAATGGGAATGGGAATGCTTGTTTCTTATCAAAGAATCAGTGTATGATTGACTATACCTGTCCATACATGTCTGATAAATTTAAAATTATGGTATCTCTAATTGCAAGTCCAATACCTGATAAACGTTCTGAAATTTAGTGACCTTCACAATAGAAATGTATTTCACACCATTCCCTGTATTGTTGTTACTCATCAGAATATCCATTTCTACTAATTTGTATATGTGCTGCCATTGGGCAATATGCCATTACTCTCTAACAAGTGGGCTTAAACTACTAAATTTCTGTTATGTAGCCAAAAAGAAATGCAGGGCTAAGACATGTCAGATTCCTCTGGTTCACAATATTCATTGCAAGTAGAATGTTCTTTTGGCAAAGAGAATCTGAATAGAGCAATGTATAATAGGTTCTGGTTCATAGGGAGCTACAAAATGTCCTAGACCTTAGCAAAATCTCTGGATAAAACAAACTTCACAGGTTAATTCATGATATGAACCCAACAGAAATTAATTAACAATTGTGTACGAGCAACTATGATGCTGACATTTTATGCAACCATGCAAATCTATAGAGTGCTGTCAGAATAACAAGCTAAATTATACAGGTAAACTACTTTTCTACAAAGATTAATGAGCAAATTCAAGCATTCAGGTTGTTTTTAAGTAAATGTTATGCAAATATGCTTGAATCAAGAATAAAAACTAAACAAATATGCTAAACTTTCAAATAACTGCTATCAGGATATGTTAATATCATACTCTGTGACCTATAATAAGTAGAAATCATGAATGTGTTCACATATTACAAAGATTGAATAAATCTACATATTTTAGTTCTCATTTTTTGAAGGAAGAAGTGAAATTGAATATAAATAAATAACTCACATATTGACATATATTATTTCAAAAAATTATTTTTACAGCTCTGTTGTTAAAGTAGGTATACACAAAACTGAATGAAGTTTATAAAATGGTATATTTTGACACACATTCACAATTGTGAGTCCATCATCAAAATGATAAAGAAAATATTCTTTACCCCCCAAAGTCATTATGCCTTTTTTAATCAGTCTTCTATGCCTCTCCCCACATCCTCCCAACACCTTAGCTCTCCCAGGTAATCCGTACTTGGTTTAATGTTGATATAGATTAATTTACTTACAAAAAAGTTCAGGTAAGTGTAATTATACAGAATGTATTTTTCCTATCTCTTTTCTATTTCACATAATTATTCTGCTCTGTAATTATGCTGTTACATATATTAATTAGTTATTCCTTTTTATTACTGAATCATTTTCCATGTTATACATGTTATAATTTATTTATCCACTCACTGTTGAATAAGGTATTAGTTTTAAAAACAATTGTGCTATGAGAGTGTATATACTCTATGGCCATATGTTTATATTCCCTTCAGGTAAGTATATAGGATTAAGTAAGTATGTTATTTATTTTTTAATATATTTTATTAATTATGTTATTACAGTTGTCCCATTTCTCCCCCTTCATTCCCCTCCACCCTGCACACCACCTCCCACCCACATCCCCCCCTTTAGTTCATGTCCATGTGCCATAAGTTCCTTAGCTTCTACCTTTCCCACACTATTCTTGCCCTCCCCCTATTTTCTACTTAACATCTATGCTACTTATTCTCTGTACCTTTTCCCCCTCTCTCCTCCTCCCACTCCCTTATTGCTAACTCCCCATGCAATCTCCATTTTTGTGTTTCTGTTCCTGTTATATTGCTTGCTTAGCTTGGTTTTGTTTTAGGTGTGGTTGTTAATAACTGTGAGTTTCCTATCTTTTTACTGTTCATATTTTTTATCTTTTTTTCTTAGGTAAGTCCCTTTAACATTTCATATAATAAGGGCTTGGTGATGATGAACTCCTTTAACTTGACCTTATCTGAGAAGCACTTTATCTGCCTTTCCATTCTACATGAAAGCTTTGCTAGATAGATTAATCTTGGATGTAGGTCCTTGCCTTTCATGACTTGGAATGTGTCTTTCCAGCCCCTTCATGCCTGTAAGGTGTCTTTTGAGAGGTCAGCTGACAGTCTGATGGGATCTCCTTTGTAAGTGACTGTCCCCTTATCTCTAGCTGCTTCTAGAATTCTCTCCTTCATTTTAATCTTGGCTAATGTAATTATGATGTGCCTTGGTGTGTTCCTCCTTGGGTCCACCTTCTTTGGGACTCTCTGAGCTTCCTGGACTTCCTGGAAGTCTATTTCCTTTGCCAGATCGGGGAAGTTCTCCTTTATTATTTGTTCAAATAAGTTTTCCACTTGTTGCTCTTCTTCTTCCCCTTGTGGTACCCCTATAATTCAGATGTTGGGACGTTTAAAGATGTCCTGGAGGTTCCTAAGCCTCAGCTCATTTTTGTTTGTTTGTTTGTTTGTTTGTTTGCTTGCTTTTAAAGTCATGTTTCTTCATTCTTTTCTGTTTGGTTGTTTCTTTCTTCCTTCTGGTCCACTCCATTGATTTCAGTCACAGTTTTCTTCCCATTACTGTTGGTTCCCTGTGCATTTTCCTTTATTTCACTTAGTGTAGCCTTCATTTTTTCATGTAATTTGCAACCAAAATCAACCAATTTTGTGAGCATCCTGATCACCAGTGCTTTGAACTGTGAATTTGATAGGTTGGCTATCTCTTGGTCATTTAGATGTATTTGCTCTGGAGCTTTGATCTATTCTTCTGTTTGGGCCATTTCTTTTTTCTTTTCTTTTTTTTTCTTATCTTTTTTTTTGGGGGGGGGTCTGGTCGCACCTCTTAAGTACGAGGGGTGGATCCTTAGGTGTTCACCATGGTGGGGCAACCCAGTCACTGGGTTGTGATGCTGTGTGGGGGGGTGGGGTCTGAGAGTGAACAATTGCACTTGGGTGGCTCTCTCTTGAATTTCAGTCCCTTCCTCCCCTTCCCACAAGCAAATTGGGCCCTTCTGATGCTGGTTCCCAGGTGGTATGAATGTGTATGTTCTAGGGCCCTCTGGGTCTCTCCAACAAACTCTCCTGTGAGGCTTGGAGTCTCTCCCGGCACCTCAACCCCTACAAGTGTTTTCAATTGCTGATTTTTAGATTTTTTTCCCCCAGCGCTGGGGCCCTGGTTTGTCTGGTCTCTCTCACTCCCTGTTTTCGCCTGGTTTATCTGCACGCGAATGTGTGACCATGGTCAGCCAGCCACCTTGCATGCCTCACTGGGTCTCCATGTTGTCACCCCATGCCCGGGGTCTGCCAGCTACCACTTTTTCCTTCTGTGACCCCTCTCCACCAGCCGCTGCCTCTGCCCCTCTGACCACTGTAGATGAATGGTTGCTGGACTTCCCATACAGTTCGATTTTCTGTCAGTTCTGCTTGTTCTTTTTGTTTGTTTGTTTCTAAATTTTTGTTGTCCTTAGTTTCAGTTGTGGGATTTGGCACAGTGTGTCTACCTACCTTATTTGGTTTTAAATAGTTGGAGATTATCAACAAATTTTCTTTTATTGGTTTCTAATTTAATTTCAGTGTGATCAAAGAACATACTTTAAATAACTTAAATAATTAATTAAGCTTTATTTTATGGCCCATAGTATGGTCTGTTTTAGGAATTGTTCCAGGTGCACCTGCAAATAAGGTGTATATGGCTGATGTTGTATGGAGTGTTTTGCAAATGTCAATTAGATCAAGATGGATAATAGGATTATGTAAGTATTTTATATCATTGTTGATTTTCTGCTTGCTTCTTTGGTCTAGTATTGACAAAGTTATATTCAAATTGTCTCTATAATTAATAATATGTTTATATATTTTCAGTTCCATTAGCTTTTACTTTATGTATTTTTAAACTCTGTCATTTATAAAATTCATGAAATGATCCCCACTGATAAGTCTAATAACTACTTGATACCATACATAGTATTACAATATTATCAACCCTGCTTCTTGCTCTGTACTTTATATCTCATGACTGTTTTGTAACTAGCAACTGTCTTTTTAATCCCTTTACCTTTTCCACCAGCCTCACAATTGTCATAAAATTGCTGTTGTCCTGATATATCCTTCCCCATTCTTCTATGTAGTGTATATTTATACTTAATGTCTGTTTCTTGATAGGCAGCATATAGTTGAGTATTTCTGTCTTTTAATCAATCTGACAAACTGTTTTGAAATGGGGTTTTCAGACTATTTATATTTAGTGTACTTATTGATCTATTTGGCTTAAATGTATCAACTTGTTCTTTCCATCTTCTTCCTCCCCTCATCTGTTTCTGCTTCCCCTCCCCCTGCTTTCTGCTTTGTTTTGGATTAACCGATTAACGTAGTATGTTTCATGATTCTCATTATTTCATTTATTGGTTTATCATCTATTACTGTTTTATTGATTGCTAATGTTTATAATTTACATATATAACTTGTCACCATCTATCTTAAAGCTGTCTTAATTTTTCCATTTGCAGGATTCTTACATTATCATGTTTCTGCATCTCCTCTTCTGGAATTTATGCTGTTATACTTATAATCTTAATTCTTCATATTTTATATTTTCAGCAAAATATTGCATTATTTGTAGTTAAAATTCAATTATTTTTAAAGAGATTTAATTACTTTTTAAAATCTTATATGCACAGATACTATTAATGGTAGTCTAATTAATTTTTTAAAAATTTATATTAATTTAATTGTTCTTGTACAGTTTTCTGTCTTCTACTCCCATCTCAGCCCACTGCCACAGCCCTCCCCACCTCACTCCCTTTTCCATCTCCCCTAGTTTTTGTCCATGTGTCCTTTATACTTGTTGCTCCAAACCCTTCCCTTATTCCCCTGAAATTCCCTTCACTCTACCCTCTGGTGACTGTCAGCCGTTCTCAATTTCAGTGCCTTTGGTTATATTGTGCTTGTTTGTTTGTTTTGTTGATTAGGTTCCTGTTAAAGGTGAGATTATATGGTATTTGTCTTTCACCTCCTGGCTTATTTCACTTAGCCTGATGGTCTCCAGTTCCATCCATTCTGTCATGAAGGGTAGGAGCTACTTCTTTAATTCTACTGCATAGAATTCCATTTGTAAATGTACCATAGTTTCTTCATTCATTCATTTACTGATAGGTACCTAGGTTGCTTCCAACACTTGGCTATTGTAAATTGTGCTGCTATGAACATTGGGGTGCATAGGTTCTTTTGGACTGGTATTTCAGGGTTCTTATGATATAATCCAAGCAGTGGAATTGCTGAGTCAAAAGGTAGATCCATTTTTAGTTTTCTTAGAAAATTCCATACTGCTTTCCATAGTGATTGTACCAGTCTGCAATCCCACCAACAGTGCACTGGGGTCCTCTTTTCTCCACAACCTCTCCAAAACTTGTTATTTATTGCTTTGTTTATGATGGCCATTCTGACTGGGGTGAAGTAGTATCTCATTGTGGCTTTAATTTGCATCTCTCTGAGAGCTAGCAATATGGAGCATCTTTTCATGCATCCCTGGACCCTCTGTATGTCCTCCTTGGGGAAGTGTCTGTTCAAGTCCTTTGCCCGTTTTTTAATTGGGGTGCTTGTTTCTTAGAGTGGAGTCATGTAAGTTCTTTATATATTTTGGAGATTAAAACTTTGTTTGAGGTATCATTGGCAAATATGTTTTTCCATACAGTTGCATCTTTTTATTTTAATACTGTTTTCTTTAGCCATGCAGAAGCTTTTTATTTTGATGAGATTCCATTTGTTTATTCTTTCCTTTATGACCCTTACTTTAGGGGACATATCAGTAAAAATGTTGCTGCGTGAAATATCTGAGATTTTCCTGCCTATGTTCTCCTCTAGGACTTTAATGGTGTCATGGCTTATATTTAAATCTTGTATCCACTTGAATTTATTTTTTTTGTATGGTGTAAGTTGGTGTTCAAGTTTCATATTTTTGCATGTAACTGTCCATTTCTCCCAACACCACTTGTTAAAGAGGCTATTTTTACTCCATTTTATGTTGCTGCCCCCTTTGTTGAATATTAATTGACCATAGAGAATTGGGTTTATTTCTGGGTTCTCTGTTCTATTCCACTGGTCCATGTGCCTGTTTCTATGCCAGTACCAGGCTGTTTTGCCTACAGTGGTCTTGAAATATACTTTGGTGTCAGGTATTGTGATCCCTCTTACTTTGCTCTTCTTTCTCAAAATTGCTGCAGTTATTCAGAGTCATTTATGGTTCCATATTAATTTTTGAAGTGTTTGTTCTATGTCTGTGAAATATGCCATTGGTACTTTATTAGGTATTGTATTGAATCTGTAAATTGCTTTGGGTAGTATGGACATTTTGATGATGTTAATTCTTCCAATCCATGAACACGGTATATGTTTCCATTTGTTTGTGTCTCTTGATTTCTTTCTTCAGTGTTGTGTAGTTTTCTGAGTATAGATCCTTTACTTCCTTGGATAGGTTTATTCCTAGGTATTTTATTTTTCTTTTTGCTATATCGAATGGGATTTTTTTCTTGATTTCTGCTTCTGCTGTTTCATTGTTGGTATACAAAAATGCCTTTGATTTCTGAATATTGGCTTTGTATCCTGCTGTTTGGCCAAATTCATTTATTCGGTCAAGCAGCTTTTTGGCTGAGCCTATAGGATTTTCTATGTACACTATCATGTCATCTGCAAAGAATGATAGTTTTGTTTTCTCCTTTCCAATTTGGATGCCTTTTATTTCCTTTACTTGTCTAATTGCTGTGGCTAATACTTCCAATATATATTGAATAAAAGTGGTGAAAGTGGACAACCTTGTCTTGTTCCTGATCTTAGTGTAGAAGATTTTAGTTTTGCCCATTGAGTATGATGTTGGCTGTACGTCTCTCATATATGGCCTTTATTATGTTGAGGAATGCCCCCTCTATTCACACTTTGCTGAGTGTTTTTATCATACATGGTTGTTGTACCTTATCAAATGCTTTTTCCCTGTCTATTGATATGATCATGTCATTTTTGTCTTTGCTTTTGTTTATGTGATGTATTACATTTACTGATTTGCTAATGTTAAACCATCCTTGCATCACCGGCATGAATCCCACATGGTCATGGTGTATGATCTTGTTAATGTACTGTTGAATGCTGTCCGCCAAAATTTTGTTGAGGATTTTGCCATGTATGTTCATCAGTGATATTGGCCTGAAGTTTTCTTTCTTTGCTGTGTCTTTATCTGGTTTTGGGATTAGGATGATCCTGGCTCATAAAAAGAATTTGGGAGTCTTCCATCATTTTGGGTATTTTGGAATAGTCTGTGAAGGATAGGAGTTAGCTCTTCCTTAAATGCTTTGTAAAATTCTCCTGTGAAAACATTTGGTCCAGGGTGTTCATGTGTTGGGAGTTTTTTGATTACTGCTTCTATTTCATCTGCTGTTATTGGTCTATTCAGGCTTTCTGCTTCTTCATTGAGTTTTGGGAGATTATATTTTTTTCTAGAAATTTTTCTATTTCACCTAGCTTTTCAAGTTTCTTGGCATACAGTTCATCATAGTAATTTCTTACAGTTCTTTGTATTTCTGTAGTGTCAGTTGTAATCCCTTCTCTTTCATTTCTAATTGTGTTTATTTGGGTCCTCTCTCTTTTTTTCTTGATGAGCCTGCTCAAAGGCTTGCCAATTTTATTTTTCTATTCAAAGAACCAGCTCCTGGATTCATTGATCCTTAGAATTGTGCTTTTAGTCTCTATGTCATTTAATTCTGCTCTGATCTTGGTTATTTCCTTCCTCTTACTTGCTCTGGACTGTCTTTGTTGTTGTCCCTCGCATTCTTGTAGGTGTATGGTTAAGTTGCTTGTTTAAAATGTCTCTATCTTGCCCTGGCTGGTGTTGCTCAGCGGATTGAGCACCGGCCTGTGAACCAAAGGGTCACTGGTTTGATTCCCAGTCAGAGCACATGCCTGGGTTGTGGGCTAGGTCCCCAGTAGGGGACACACAAGAGGCAACCACTTATTCAAGTTTCTCTCCCTCTCTCTCTCCCTTCCCCTCTTTCTATAAAAATAAATAAATTAAAAAAAAATATTTCTATCTTTTTTAGGTAATCCTGGACCACTATGAACTTGCCTTTGAGGACTGACTGCCTTTGCTGTGTCCCATAAGTTTTGGGTTGTTGTGAGTTCATTTTCATTTGTTTCCAGAACCTTTTTGATTTCCTCCCTAATTTCATTCTTGACCTGTTTATTGTTTAATAGCATGCTATTCAATCTCCATGATTTTGAGTGTTTTGAGTTTCTCCCCTTGGGGTTGGTTTCTAATTTCAGTTCCTTGTGGTCAGAGAAAATGCTTGGTATGATTTCAATTTTCCTGAATATGTTGACGCTTGTTTTGTGTCCTGTCATGTGGTCTATCTTTGAAAACGTTCCATGTGCATTTGAAAAGAATGTGTATTTAGTTTCTTTGGGATGAAGGGCTCTCTCTATATATATATCAGTTAAGTCCATTTCATCCAGAATGTTATTCAATGCCATAATATGTTTGCTGATATTTTGTTTGGAAGATCTGTCCATTTTTGACAGTGGGGTGTTAAAATCCTCTACTATAATTATGTTGCTGTCAATATCTTTCTTGAAGTCCTGTAAGATTTTCTTGATGTATTTAGGTGCTCCTATGTTGGGTGCATATATATTTACAATGCTTATGTCTTCTTGATGGATTCTTCCCTTGAGTATTATGAAGTGACCTTCTGGGTCTCTCTTTATAGCTTTTCTTTTGAAGTCTATTTTGTCTGATATGAGTACTGCTACCCTGGCTTTTATTTCTGATCCATTTGCTTGGAAAATTTGTTTCCAGCCCTTCACTTTGAGTCTGTGTAGGTCTTTTGTCCTGAGGTGGGTCTCTTGTTGGCAGCATGTGTGTGGGTCATGCTTTCTTATCCATTCAGTTATTCTATGTCTTTTGATTGGAGCATTTAATCCATTTACATTTAATGTTATTATTGATAGGTACTTATTCATTGCCATTTTCATACCTGTCTCTCTCTCTCTCTCTCTGTCTCTCTTCCTTCCTTTCCTTAAAGCAGTCCATTTAGTATCTCTTGCAGAACTGGTTTGGTAGAGGTGTATTCTTTTAGTCTAGTCCATTTTTTATACCTAGATTTATATGTGGTGTAATTTTATTTCTGCTTAAAAGGCTTCCTTAACATTTTATTGTGCAGATATGCTGATAATAAATTTTTGGACTTTGTCCTGTCTTAATAAATGTATCACCTTTTGGGAGAACATTCTGAGTGGCATGGGCACAGCTCCCACTCAGAGATGCACAGGACCAATGCCCAGGGATGGGTTCTCCCTTGGGGAATCAAGCCTGCATTTGTACCTAGGCCACTTTGAGTCTTGCTTTTGCTAAAACTCCCTCACTCTGATTTGAGACAGCAAGTACTTAGTGTAACTTCCTGAAATCCATGCTAAACCTTCCTGAGATGAGTATAACTGGCTCAACCACTTTTCTCTTTGCAAATATCCTTCTATGATGTGATTAGCAACATCATCTCCTTTGTTGTGTGTAAAAGGTAACCCCTTAAAGTGAACCTGTGCATAGTAAATGAACACCATAATGTAATGTGAGAGGAAACCCAATAAAGACTGTCATGGCGGAGGCTGTGGACTTTGGCTCCCTTGAGAGAAAAGCAATGCTGTCAGTTTTCCTCCGCCAGACTCGATAGTTTGTGTGAATGTTTCTCTTCACCCATGATGATGCAGACACTGAGGGTCAATGTCTCCATCATCACCTTGTTTTTGAACAATATTTTCACTGCATGTGTAACTTTGTATTAATGTTTTCTTTTGAGTTTTTTAAAGATACTGCTCTACTATCTTCTCATTTGCATTGTTTATAGAAAAGCAGTTATTATATTTAACTTTGTTGCTCTGTGCAAATGCTGTTTATCTAACTTTTTTATTTTTTATCACTGATATTTAGCAATCTGATTATTATATGCCTTGGTATAGTTTTAGTATTTTTTATTTGTGTGCAAGTTAGGGGTGCATGGTTATTATACTCCTTGAATCTGTGGGTATGTGGTTATCATAATACTGGAAAATATGGTAGCCATTATTTTTCAGATATAATTTCTGTTCCTCCAATTCTCTCCTATCATACAGAAATTCCAAGATATGTGTGTTAGGCTACTTAAAGTGTCCCGTGGCTCACTGATTATGTGCTAATTTTTTTAAATTCTCTTTTCTAATTTCTGTTTTACTGTTACATGTCAGAAAACTCTAATATCTACTTACATTTTCAAGTTTACCAATCTTTTACATTTCAATGTCTTCTTTTGTTAAAAAACACCCAGTATATTTTTATTTCTAACATTGTCATATTCATTTCAATACATTTAATGTACATCTTTTTATACCTCCCATTTCTCAACATTTTCAATCTTCTTTAACATATTAATCTCAGTTTCAATTGTCTTTATATCTTTGTCCACTAACTGTGCCAGCTCTGAGTTCGTTTTGATTGATTGATTCTCACTGAAAGAAGTCTTCCCAGCTATGTTGTGATTTCCCCATTCCTGTTCCGCATCCTGCAATTCATGCAAGACAGTAAGTTGGGAAAATTGTAGGTCTTACCTCATGTGTTTCCCATTTCTTATTTATTATTATTTTTGGCATGGAATGTACTTTCTTGAAAACTATTGTTTCATATATTTTTCCCAATTTTTTGTTATTTGAGGAAGAAGGTTAAAGCTGGTTCCTGTTACTCCACCTCAGCCAGAAGAGGAAGTCATGCCTTTTATTTTTTGCCATGTCTTAAATAAAGCTCAAGTTGAATTAAAAACTTTGCTATAAAGAACATATTAATTTACCTAAATATCTTTAACAACTTAGTTTCAATTATAGCAACATTGTATTGTGATTTATCATTGACAACTCCCTTGTTTATCAGTTTCTTTTGATGTCAAAATTTTTTTTAGAATTGTAAAGAATTAAATATCAATCTTTATTGTAATGTACTTCAACATTGAAAAAGATGAGTAGTTATAACATTATTCCAGATACCATTTCCCCAAATAATAGTGGCTTAATACATATAAATCATTCTATTAAGAGCAGGTAGAAACTTTGCCCAAAATATAAAACATTTTTAATGGATATTGGAGAGATTCCAAGATAGTCACAATGTCAGAGATTAAGATCCTGAATAGAAGGCAATTTTTGAGTTTTAAGATCTACTCTGTAGTACTCTCCATCTTAGAACTTTCTTATAACCTAGATGCCAAAAAATTGAGCAAAAGCTGATTGTAGAGCTGAACATTTTTGTTCAGCAGTCTTATAACAGTAAGAAACAAAAGTCAGCCTAAAAAAATCACCAAAGATGTGGTTCTATTAACACCTGTTTTTCACTTGGAAATTCTGTTGTCTCATACACAGAAATGGGAGGGGATTGATACTCAGCCTCTAGTTAGTTAAGGTCCTGATTGGAATTAGATGATCTGACCCTAATTTAGCTCCCTGCCAGAGAATATTATATTTTTTTCTAAGGGTAAATGATAGTATCTAAACGTTCTACTCATTTTCAGATATAATAGTTGACATCTTATGAACATTTTGACAACCATTCCAAGATAGAAGATCACAAGGTAAAAAATAAAATAGGACCCATAATAAATGGTCTTTATATTGGAGTTTTCAGATAGAGAATTAAAATCTGTAACAATGTAACAATAGGAACACTAAATATGAAATTTTGAACAGTAGAGACAGGAACTAGCATAAAAAGAATTAAATAGTAGGTGAATAGAAACTAAACACACTGAAAGAATTAAGAAATTAAAATACATAAAATTGGAGGAAACCTGTGGGACATAGTGAAAGGTTTAACTTCTGTTTTTAAACTAGAAGAAGAAGAAGAAGATTAGAAAAATGGGTCAGAAGCAGTAGTTAAAGAAATAACGGTAAGAAATTTTCCAAAATATTGGAAAGGTATTGCATCACATGTTTAAGAAGCCCTGAACATAAGAAGCCACACAATAACCTAATATAAGATCTCATAAAATCAATAATAAATATACAAACAGTATACAATAAAATAGGCAAATATGTATTTACAGGAACATCACAAAACTGAAATCAGATGGCAAATAAATACATGAAAAGATCACAGTCCTTCATTATCAGGAAGCTCTAGGATGTGGAGCAACTGAATATATAAACATTATTGCTGGGAATTTAAATGGATATGAATACATTGAAAACTCTTTGCTATATGCAATAAAATTCAACACATGCATATTCTTTGAATCAGCAATTCCACTCATGAGCATATACAAAATGGGTGTATATGTACATGTGTGTGTGACAAAAGGAATATTTAAGAATATTCAGGACTTCCAGCCAAGATGGAGGCATAGGTGGACACACTGTGCCTCCTCTCACAACCAAAATTAAGGACAACAAAGATTTAGAAACAAGAAAACAATCAGAACTCATAGAAAATTGAACTGTTTGGAAGTCCAACAACCATTCATCCAGACCGGTAAGAGGGGCAGAGTCATGGCAGGAAAAGGTGGAGGTGTGGACTGAGCATGCAGGCAGCAGCAGCTGACAGATCCCAGGTGCACAGGCAGCAGTTAGCAGACCCCAGGGGCACAGGCAGCAGCTGGCAGACCCTGGGCATGGGGTGGCAACTCTTCAGACCCAGTGAGGCCTCACAAGGCAGCTGGCTGACCAGGTGGTCCCACATTGGCACACAGATAATCCAGGTGAAGGGGAAGCAGTGGAAGGGACTGGAGTCCAAGAGTGAGCAGAGCAAGCACCATTGTTTCCTCTCGGACCCTTCCCCCACATGCAGTGTCACTACCCAGCGACTGGTCTGCCTCGCCCTGGGGAACACCTAAGGCTCCACCCCTCACTATGTAACAGCCGCGACTAGGCAAAAACAAAACAAAACAAAACAAAAACATGGAAACAAAAATGGCTTAAACCAGGGAACAAATCAAAGCCCCAGAGCCAATTTATCTAAGCGACAAAGGGATAGCCAAACTATCAGATGCACAATTCAAAGCCCTGGTGATCAGGATGCTCACAGAATTGGTTGATTTTGCTCACAAATTAGATGAAAAAATGAAGGCTACAATAAGTGAAATGAAGAAAACTGCACAGGGAACAATAGAGATGGGAGGAAAACTGGGACTCAAATCAATGGAGTGGACCAGAAGGAAGAAAGAAACAACTCAACAGAAAAGAATAAAGAAACAAGAATTCAAAAAAATGAGGAGAGGCTTAGGAACCTACAGGACTTCTTTAAACGTCCCAACATTCACATTATAGGGGTACCAGAAGGGGAAGAAGAAGAGCAATGAGTGGAAAACTTATCTGAACAAATAGTAAAGGAGAACTTTCCCAATCTGGCAAAGGAAATAGACTTCCAGGAAGTCCAGGAAGCTCAGAGAGTCCCAAAGAAGTTGGACCCAAGGAGGAACACACCAAGTCACATCATCATTACATTAGCCAAGATTCAAATGAAGGAGAGAATTCTAGAAGCAGCAAGGGATAAAGGTAGAGTCACCTACAAAGGAGTTCCCATCAGATTGTCAGCTGATTTCTCAAAAGAGACCTTACAGACATGAAGGGGCTGGAAAGAGGTATTCCAAGTCATGAAAGGCAAGGACCTATATCCAAGATAGCTCTATCCAGCAAAGCTGTCATTTAGAATGGAAGGACAGATAAAGTGCTTCTCAGATAAGGTCAAGTTCAAGGAGCTCATCATCACCAAGCCCTTATTATATGAAATGTTAAAGGGACTTATCTGAGAAAAATAAGATAAAAATATGAACAGTAAAAAGATAGCAAACTCACAGTTATTAACAACCAGACCTAAAACAAAAGCCAACTAAGCAAACCACTACAAAAGGAGCAGAAACACAGAAATGGAGATCACATGGAGGTTTAGCAATAGGGGAGTGAGAGGAGGAGAGAGGCGGACAAGGTCCAGAGAACAAGTAGCACAGATTGAGGATAGACAATAGACAGGGGGAGGGCAAGAATAGTGTGGGAAGTGTAGAAGCTAAAGAATTTATGACACATGGACATGAACTAAAGGGGGGAATGTGGGTGGGAGGGGTGTGCAGGGTGGAGGAGAATGAAGGGAGAACATGGGACAACTGTAATAGCATAATCAATAAAATATATTTTTTTAAAAAAAGAATATTCATTTACAAAGACCCCAAACCGGAAGCAGCTCAAATCTCCTACAACTGTATATGAGTACTGATGTTTGGTGTATTTTAAAACTGAATATTGTAAACCAATAGCAATGAATAGAAGACTGCTACATGCAACAACATAGATGTACTTCTATGTATATATTTTTAAAAAGAAGGCAGATATAAAATAATACATACTGTGTAATTCCATTTTTTTAAAGCTTAAGAACAAATAAAACCAATAAATAGTGACATAAATGAGGCTAAAAGCTAACTTTGGGAAGTAAAAATAGGAAAGGCTAGGAGAAGGTGTGGCAGGATATCCAACGTTGGGAACATCTTATTCCTGGATCCGCATGGTGTCCATACAGATATTACCTTTGAAATAAAATCATACAATTTCTCCATTTTATATGTGTTATATTTCCATACAAATTGCTTAAAATAATATATTACTTTTATGTGTTATATTTCCATGAAAATTTCTGAAAAATAAATATTATTGCCTTATATATTTTCTGTGGCTCCTTGATTATTGATGTATACACTGCCCTGTCCTTTTATTATGATCATCTTCAGTGAAAGGTAAAGTAAATTAATATTTTAGAAAAAAGTTTACATGTATACAATAGTTAGATGAAAACTTTTCCATGGAAAATGAACAAAGTCTCTGAAAATTTCTTCAGTTTTTTTTTTTTTTTCCCAATCCCTTCACCTTTTACAGCCAGCCTCCTATTCCCTCTCATCTAAAAGTTGTCAGTCTCTTCTCTGTATCTCAGAGTGTGAGTCTGTTTCTATTTTTTTTTTTGTTAGTTTCCAAATATAATTGAAACATATGGTATTTGTCTTCTCTCTGACTGGCTAATTTCACTTACCATAATGTTCTCCAGGTCAATTTCTTTCTGTTTTATGACTGAGTAGTATTTCACAGTGTAAATGTACCACAGATTTGTTTTTAATTGATTCACCTACAGAGGGGAACTTGAGTTGTTTCCATAGCTTGGATATTATAAATAACACCAAAATGAATGTAGGGGTGCACATATCCCTTTGAATTAGTACTTCATGTTTCTTCAGATATAATTTCAGAAGTGGAAATTCTGGCTCATAAAGCAGTACCATTTTTAATTTTTTAAGGTAACCCCAGGAGGGAGGGAGGAAAAGGTAAATAGGGCATAAATCCTGGTGGAAGGAGATTTGACTTGAGTGGTGAACACACAATAAAATATACAGATGATGTGTTATAGAATTATGTATATACCTGAAACATATTTTATTAACAATGTCACCCCAAAATTTTCAATAAAAACTTCTTGTTTGTCTATTATTACATTTTTCTAAACTAGATGTAAAAAATTATGGAAGCAAAAAAGAAAAAAGGCAGGAAGTGGGATGCAAGGAATGGAGAGAAAGGTAATAAAGATAGTGTAATATAGAAAACAGGTGCTAACTAATAGTAGGAAAATTGAATGAATTAAGAAAGCACTAAAGAAATGAGATAGAGAAGCCAGAAAACTTTCTATTCAGTTTTTTAATTAAAATTAAGTATTAATTATATTTTTATAGTTACATGCAGCTATAAACTCTGTAATGGTTACTGCTTTTCATTTTATATACTGCCATGTGACATTGGCTTGTAAATAAATCTAAATCTAATCCATAAATCACATCTACTATCTCATAGTCCTTTTTTTTCAAGCTATTAAAAGACATGGAAGAAGTTTCATACTTTTTGTTTTGTTTTATTGTATTTTTTCCATTATTATTTATTCAACTTATACTCCCCTCCTCTGCATTGTCCATATGCATGATCCCTTTTCCTTTTCGCTAGACTCAACCACCCCCTAAACCCCCATAGCTGTCATCCTGCTCTCTAGCTATAAGTCTGTCTTTATTTTGATTGTTAGTTCAGTTTGTTTGTTAGATTTCAAATATAAGTAAAACCATGAAGTATTTAACTTTCAGTGAAATAAATTTATCTTTATTTTACTTAGCATAATGTTCTCCAGGACAATCCATGCTGTCACAAAGGGTAAAGTGTCCTTCTTTTATATGGCTGAGTAGTATTCCTTTATGTAAATGTACCCTAGTTATTGTATCCACTCATTTACTGGTGGACAGAAGGCTGCTTCCATATCTTGGAGATTCTAAATAATGCTGCAGTGAACACAGGGTGATTATGTTCTTTCAAATTAGTGTTTTGAGTTCTGTTGTATATATTTCCAGAAGTGGGATCACTGAGTCAAAAGGCATATCCATTTTTAATTTTTTCAGGTATCTCAATACTGCTTTCCATTGTGGCTGCACCAATCTGCATTCTCCCTAACTAAATACAAAAGTGCTCCCCTTTCTCCACATCCAAGTCAGCACTTTTTGTTTATTGATTTATTGATGATAGCCATTCTGACAGGTGTGAGGTGATATCTCATTGTGCTTTTAATTTCCATTTCTGTGATGATTAGTGATGTTGAGTGTTTTTTCACATGTCTATTGGCCCTCTGTTTGTCCTCTTTGGAGAAATGCTTATTGAGGATCTTTGCCAAATTTTTAGTTGGATTGTTTGCATTTTTGATGTTGAGTTTTATAAGTTCTTTATAAATTTTTGGTATTAATACTTTATCAAATGTATTGGCAAACATGTTCACCCATTCAATGGGTTGTCTTCATTTTCTTCATGGTTTCTTTGCTTTGTAAAACCTTTTTCATTTGATGTGGTCAAATTTGTTTATTTTTTTCTCATTTCCCTTGACTTAGTAAGCATATCCGATAAAATATTGCTACCAGAAATGTCTGAGATTTTCCTGCCTGTATTTTCTTCTATGATTTTTATGATTTTGGTTCTAACATTTAAGTCTTTATTTTATTCTGAATTTATTGTCTGTGGTAAAGGAAGGTGGTCTAATTTCATTTTTCTGTACATATCTGTCCACTTTCCGAACACCATTTATTGAACAAACTATTTTAATCCCAGTGTATGTGCTTGCTTCTGTTGAATATTAATTGACTATAAAGTGTGGGTTTATTTCTGGGCTCTCTATTCTGTTTCATTAATCTATGTGTCTGTTTTTATTCTAGTACTATACTGTTTTGATACTATGGCCTTATAGTACAATTTTATATTAGGTAGTGTGATTCTTCTAACTTTTTTCTGCTTTCCTAAGATTGCTATTGCTATGTGGGCCTTATAGGTTCCATATAATTTTAAAAAATGTTTGTTATAGTTTGATGAAATAAGTCCCTAATATCTTGATTGGAATTGTGTTGATTCCATGCATTGTTTGGGTAGTATAACATTTTACTGATGTTAGTTTTTCCCATCTATGAGCATGGTAATTGCTTCCACTTATTTGTATCTTCGATGATTTTCTTCAGAACCTTATAATTTTCTGAGTACAGGTCTTTAACATCCTTGGCTCAATTTATTTTTAGGTATTTTATCCTTTTTTAGCAATCACGAATGGGGATGTTTTCTTAATTCCCCTTTCTGATAATTCATTATTAGTATATGAAAATGAAACTTTTTTCTGAATACTAATTTTGTATCCTACTACTTTGCTGAATTCATTTATCAGTTTGGTAGAATTGTGGAATTCCAGTAGAATTCCACTTTCTTTGTGTATATATATAGTTTTATGTCTCCTGTAAGTAATGACAGTTTTATATCTTTCTTTCCAATTTAGAAGCCTTTTATTTTTTCTTGTCTCATTGCTATGGCTAGGACTTCTAGTATTAAGTTGAGTAAGAGAGGTAAGAGCAGATATCTCTGTCCTGTTCCCAATCTTATGGGGAATGGTTGTAGTTTTTGCCCATTGAGTATGATGCTGGTCTTGTGTCTTTCATATATGGCCTTTATTATGTTTAGGTATCTTCCTTTTATTCTCACTTTGCTGAGAGTTTTTATCATAAATGGTTACTGGATTTTTATCATTTTTTTAAATTTCTATTGATACAATCCTGTGGTTTTTATCCTTTCTTTTATTTGCACTGTGTATCATATTTATTGATTTGTGAATGTTGTACCAAAATTGAATCCCCACAATAAATCTCACTTGATCATGGTGTGTGATCTGGTTTGCTAATATTTATTCTGAGAATTTTAGCATCTATATTCATCAGGGTGTTGGCCCATAATTATCTCTTTTTTTTTTTTTTTTGGTAGTGGCTTTAGTAGTGGTTTTGGAATTAGCATATTGCTGGCCTCCTAAAATAAACTTCAGTGTTTTCCCTCCTCTGAAATTTTTTTGAAATAGTTTGAGAAGGAGAGGTGTTCGTTTTCGCAGAATATTTGGTAAAATTAACCTGTGAAGCTATTGACCCAGGGCTTTTACTTTGTTAGGAGTTTTCTTTTATTGCTGCTTCAATTTCATTTGGTGCAATCTGTCTATTCAGATTCTCTGATTCTTCTTGTTTTAGTTTTGGAAGGTTGCAGGTTTCTAGAAATTTATCTATTTCATCCAGATTGTCCAATATGTTCATATATATTGTTGTTTATAATATTTTCTTACAATCCTTTGTATTTCTTTGGTGTCAGGTGTTATTTCTCCTCTTTCATTTCTGATTTTATTTTATTGGGTCCTTTCTCTTTTTTTCCTGTTGAGTCAGTTAAAGGTTTGTCAATCTTTCTTTTCAGAGAACCACCTCTTGGTTTCATTAAAATTTTGCATGGTTTTCTTGACTTTATTTTGTTGATTCTTACTCTCATCTTTATTATTTTCTTCCTTCTACTCACTTTGGGCTTCGTTTGATATTCTTTTTCAAGACCCTTTTAATGTAAAGTTAGTTTTTCTTTTAACTTGGCTTTTTCTTATTTCTTGAGATAGGCCTGTAATGCTATGATTTTCCCTCTTAGGATTGCTTTCCCAGTGACCTACAGATTTTGGATTGTTGTGTCCTCATTTTCAATTGTTTCAAGGTGTCTTTTGATGTCTTTCTTGATCTCATTGTTGACCTATTCATTGTTTAATAACATGTGATTTAGCTTCCATGTCTTTGTGTTTTTCAGTGTTCTTGTTATTGATTTCTAGTTTCATAGCATTGTGGTCAGGGAAGATACCTGATATGACCTCAACTTCTTAAATTTATTGAGACTCATTTTGTGTCCTAACATGGTTTATCCAAGAAAATGTTCCATGTGCACTTGAAAAGTACTTATGTTCTGCTACTTTCAGGTGAAATGCTCTGAAAATATCAGTTAAATCTATTAGATCTAGTGTGTCATTTTAGACCACTATCTTCTTGTTGATTTTCTGTTTGGAACATTTATCCATGAAATATAATGGGGTGTTAGAATGCCCCACTACAACTGTATTTCTGTAAATCCTTCCCTTTACTTTTGATCAAGATTTGTTTTACGTATTTGGGTCCTCCTATGTTGGGTGCCTAAATTTACTAGGGTTTTATCCTCTTTTTGGACTGTTCCCTTTATCAATATGTAGTGTGTCCTTCTTTGTCTCTTAGCATAGCTTTGATTTTAAAGTGGGTTTTGTCAAATACAAGTATTGCTATCCTGCCTTTTTTCCTTTATATTTGCATGAAATATCTTTTATCATCCCTTTACTTTTAGTTTGTGTGTATCTTTTGTTCTGCGGTGGTTCTTTTGGAGGCAGGATGTAGGGAACCGTTTCATGTGGTTTGGAAATGTAGCTCAGCATCCATGTGGAAAAACCAGTGGGGAGTGAGCTGGCACACAGGACCATGCCCACAGAGAGGTTTTCCCATGGGGAATCAGGTCTGTTTTGTACCTCAGCTGCTATGAGGCTTGTTTTTGCTAAAACTCCCTCACCATGAATTGAGGCAGCAAATGTTTACTTCAGCTTCCTAAAATCTAAGCTAAACCTCCCAAGTATGGAATGTAACCAGCCCAACCACTTTTTCCTTTACATTTGCAAATATCCTTCTTCTTTGATGTAATTAGCAACATCTTCTCCTTTGTTGTCTGTAAAAGGTAACCACCTAATACAAACCTGTGTGTAGTAAATGAGGACTACCTTCGATGTAACGTACCCAGAAAAACAATAAAAGCCTGTTCATGCGGGGGTCAGGGCCCTCTCTCTTCTTAGAGAGTGGCTAGGGCATCCTTTTATCTCCACAGGAGTTCTATAGTCCATGTGTATTTATCTTGGGGCCACAAGACATGGATCCTGCTGGCCAGGATCCACATCAGCAGCATATATACAGGTCTTGTTTTCTTATCATTCAACTACACTATGTCTTTTTGTTGAAGTTTTTAAGTCATTTACACTTAAGGTGATTATTAGTAGATATATTCTTTTGCCATTTTATTTTAAACAATTTTTCTCCTTTTTCCCCCTTCTTAAGGCAAGCCCTTTTACATTTCTTGCATTGTTCATTTGGTGTTAACAAACTCTTTTAGCTTTTTCTTGTCTGGGAAACTCTTTATTTCTCCTTCAATTTTAAATGGTAGCTTTGATGGGTAAAGTTTTCTTGGTTGTGGGTCCTTGCTTTTTTACCACCTTGAATATTTTGTGACAATCTCTAATGGCCTGAAATGTTTCTGTTGAGAAATCATATGACAGTCTAATTGAAGTTCCCCTGTAGGTTACTCACTGCTTTTCTCTTGCAGCTTTTAGGATTCTTTCCTTCTCTTTAGCCCTACAGATATCATGGCTGATCTGAGAGATTATAATTATTGTTACAAGTATTGGGTGCATGAGTTCAAGATCATAACTAGCTATGCATTTGTACATGACTAATGTTAAGTCATAACATAAAGCCTTCTGTTTGGTTATACATATTTCATAAGGTTGTGTGATATGGTATGTGATATTCAATAGTATATCAGATCTGAGAGATACAAATAAAAACATGTTCAGTTCTCTGCATGGGTGCATAAACCTTTATAATTGAAACAGCATCAATTTAAAACAGAAATTGAAGGAAATTTTAATGACAGAATAGATATGGCTCCCTCAAAAAACAGAAAAAGAAAAAAAGTGTTAGCTGCTATGCATCTAAAAAGAGTCAGTTATCAGTATATTTATACAAGTATTTGAGAAGTATTTATTCCTTGAGCATAGCAATATACTTTGCATGACATTTATAAACATTTTGCAAAGCTAACTATTGAAGATTCTGATTAATTAATGTTAAAAACTTCTTTGTATTGTATAGCAATATCCATGTTTCCGTTATTTGAACAGATGTTTTTATTCTATGTTTTTGTATTGCTTTGTTAAATAATTTCTAGATTGTAACTGAAACTAAATAAAAATAATGCATTTAGTTATATAAATATAATAAATGCAAAACTGCTGTATTTTTTAATTCAATGCATGCTAGTAATAAATGTATCTCTCAGATCCACGTGACCTATGTTCAATTTTTTGATCATGACTTCTGCTGGGTTGAACTTTGCCATTTTAACTATGATTTCTCGTGGTGTGGTCCTTTTTGATCCATTTTGTTTGGGAGTCTCTGTGTTTCCTGGATTTGTGTATCTTTTTTCTTCACCAGATTAAGGATGTTTTTAGTCATTATTTATTCAAATATATTCTCAATCTCTGTCTAACTTTTTTTTTCCTCCTGGTATTTCCATGACACAGATATTGTTACTCTTTATGTCATCCCAAAGGATCCTTAAGCTCTCATTATTTATTTATTTATTTATTTATTTATCTATTTATTTATTTTTGCTTATTTGCTTGGGTGTTTTTATTCTATCTTGTCTTCAAAATCACTTATTTGATCCTCTGCTTCATGTAACCTACTATTTACTTCTTCCAGTGTATTGTTTATTTCAGATATGCATTCTTAATTTCTGATTGGTCATTTTTTATGGTTTCTATGTTTTTTTTTTTATGCAGTGAGGATCCTTATAATCATTACTCTAAATCTATATCTGATAAATTATTTTCCTCCATTTCTTTTGTTTCTTCTAGAGAATTATCTTGTTCTTTCATTTGTAGTATGTTTATTTGTCTTCCAATTTTGGCTGCTCTGTTGTATTATTTTCTATGTATAAGGCAGATCTTCAAGACTCTGATGCAGAACTATGTTGGACACTGCCTGTGACTGGCCCTGGGAACTTGTAAGGAACTTGTTAGGAACTATCAGCAATCCACAACATGTGGTTCCCTCCACTGGGCATGTTTTTGTGCAGAAAGAACCAGGCTGTGCATGAAGGCCAGCTTTTACCAGCACCAGGTATGGGGAAATGTCAGCTAAAGTCAGAGCTCCCAGAGATCCACCTTCACTGCTAGGATTAATCACTGTGTAGCCTCCAGCTGTACTCAGCAATTGGCTTAGACTCCACAGGATGGGGCAAGAGGGATTCCCGAGGATGAAGCTATTGCTTCCCCTCAGGTTGATGCCAGTTGGAGGGGAGTGTTTTGCCCAAGAAGGATGGCTTCTGCAGTATGGAAAATGACTCAACACAGGGATCCTGAATGTTGATCCTTCTGCAATCTCCTGAAAGTCCCCATTCCCAGAATCTTCTCATATGTCTCTAGTCCACCCTGCTTTCCCTCTGCCAGAGCCCAGGGTGATTGACTGCAAACAAATTTTTTTGTGTTGGCCCTTAAGAGACCAATGCATCTCTAGTTATGTCTCCCTGGCAGACAGAAGCTCCAACTGCTTTCTCAGATGGGTCTTATTTGGGTTCTTTTCCAAGTTCTGGTGCTATAGTCTGGGAAGCCACCTTGTAGTTTAGACCTCACATTTCTCAAGAGGAAGCTTCTGGATGCTGAAATATCCTTCCATAACTTCAGTTGCCACACATGGATGCCCAGCCAACCCTCTTGCACCTCTGTACTCCCTATTGATTTCATTGGGATGCAGTGGTTTCTTCCATATGTTCTTGGTTATAAGGCATCTAGCCAGCTGTTGTTCAGTTGGTTATCAAAATTATTTTTCTTTAATTTGCTGTAAGTCCAATATGGTCCTGGGAGGTTTTATAGCTTCCATTTACTCTTCAACCATCTTGGGTCCTCTCAAAGTCCTTTGATAAAATTTCTTTCAGTGTCACACTTTCAAGATATATCTCTCAGCCCATATTTTAAATTAAAATTTTCTTTTTGCTGGGGTTATTTCTTACAAAGTTTTAGTGAAATTATACTCAAACTTTTGAAAACTATCTAAACATATCTAAGATATGGACATATCCCCCCTTATATTTTTAAGTTATGTATTTTTCAGCTTTTTATCCGTGTTAATTTTTTCAGTGTTAATTGCACTATATTTCATGAGGAGTTGATATTCCTCAAAATTTTGAAACCCTAGATTTTAATATTACTAATTAAATATATTCAAATAAAAGTTTGTGGGCTATTCATATATACTATAAAATAGTAAATATACATGAAATTTAATGGACAAATTTAAGTACAAATATTGTATATATACACCAATGCATATATAATACTTAGCACTAAATATGAGGTCTGTCCAGAAGGTATCCAGCCATGTAATATGAAAAATAGAGACATTTATTAGATATAAGAAACATGTACACAGAACAATGATGTCTCTGTCCCCTTCAAAGTAGGCACCTTGAGACCTTACACAGTTCTCCCAATTGCTGTCAGCTGCCCCATCATATTTTCCTAAGTCTCATCAATGATCTGAAATGTCTTCCCTTTCAAAGTTGATTTTAGTTTTGGGAAAAACCAGAAGTCACAGAACACCAAATCAGGGCTGCAGGGGGACTGAGTCACCTGGATGATTTGAAGTTTTAACAAAAATTTCTGTACCAGATGAGATGGGCGAGTGGGCGTGTTGGTGTGATAAAGCTGCCAATCACCAGCTGCCCATAGCTGTCTCCTTCTGAATCATCCAAATAGTTTCCATGGAGGAATGTTCAAGTCTAATGCAAAATTTAATGCAGATTTCTTGCTCTATTCAGTCATTTTGAATGTGATGGCCACGCAGAACACATGCTCACTCAGTGGGGGTCTACTGCCCCCACTGACTAGCACAGTGAAGTCATCATTGTTCATGCATGTGCATTTCAGTCCACTCTCCTTGGCTGCCATACTAATACATCAATGTTGCAAACCTTTCTCATTGTGTTAACAGTGGCTGGACTTCTTTGGCACGGACTTTGTATATTCCCAATAACAAAAAGTACCATGATATGTAGAAAATGATTTAAGAAAGAAAGCAATTAATCTATATTTTAACATCAAAGTTTTACCCAAAATATGCAAGAACATTTTATTGCTTCTAAGTGAATATATAATTGACACTAAGAAATGTATTCTATGTATTTTAGTATTTTTAATAGCAGGATACATATGACAATTACAACAATTGTAATAGTCTCATGACAGAGCTGTCATTTTATGCCATGTATGACCTTGGTCTTAAATATTCATATTGTAATTATTCCAACTGAGTCATATACATTATTGAAACTACACATGTCACATTTTATTACCATTTAAAATGTTTTTTTTTTAAATGTTCAACTCTTTTTTGGCATTGAAACACAAAGTGTTATTGTATATGCAGAGGCAGAGAAGCAGAACTGTAGGGCATAAATAAGACATTAGTGAAGTAAATATTCATTGTAGAATATTGGCTGCAATTCTAAATTGTCTTGAAAGCAACAATGAGATTCTTTATGGGATTTGAGAAGAGAAGACACTTTCAAGTAGAGAAGCTGTCTTATTTTATTATTCCAAAACATGCAAAAGAATGATCAATTACTGTCCTTGGAAAAATATGAAACAGGGGAAATTATCAAATCCTTAGTAATATTTGAACATTTGAATGAGAGAGAGAGAAAGGGAGAGTGAAACACTACTGCAAATAATTTATATATTGTTTAGGTTATTAGCTTGTTAGAACTTCCTAGGGATTTTGTACAGAGCAGTTTAAATTTCAGGAACAAGACAAAGACTATGAATATAGTTAAATCAAATGCACTTATGTAACTCCAGCATCAAAATTTGAAAAGATGGTGTTCAATGGCTTGGAAGAAAAGCTTAGAACAATAAACTACTTTCCTAAAAATATTACTGATAACCAATATACTTGAAAGTATAAGTACTGCACTATGTGGAAACACATGAAATTGCTTGCAGTAATTAGAACAAATAGAAGATTCGGCTAAGAATGAGAGGAAATTTTTTTAAAAATTCTATTCAACTTTAATGTGTGCAGACACATGCAAGCACACACATATATATAGTCTATATTTTCTCCAAATTAGTATATTAAAAACATCTTATACCTTTAAATCAGCTTATTTAATAATTGTTATATTTAAATCCAAAATAAAGGCAAAGGTTTAGAAAGCATATACACAAAGAGTCTTAGAGAAGCACTTACTTGTGAAAATTTGTAAAAACAAGATAGGAGCAGAAACATGGGCTCCCCTTACCCCTTGCATGTCAGGACAGAATACAGTGATTTAGCCAAGCTGGATGTCAGAGTGTGGGAGAGAGCTCAGACTTTGGGGCTTTTAGACTCATAGTTAAGGAAGCACACTTTGTCCCCTTGGAAGAAGAAATTTATAAGATTTGATTACACATGATACAGCAGAAGCATGGGTCCTGTTCTACATTGAAATCTTAATACTCATGGTTTGAGGAATATCAGCTCCTCTCCCAAATAATCATAAGCCTGGGAACTGTGCCTTGGGATTGTAGCAGAAAAAATATGACAAGTCTGTCATCAGCATTCATGTGGGAAAAAGATAATTGGGTTATTGCTTAATGTGCATTTTTCTTCTCTTCCATCATGGTGTATTTTATGACTAAATGAGTCTTGGAACTGATAAAACGTAATGACGGAAGCAGTTGTCCATTTTGTTTCCCCACTGAGGAGCATTTGCAGTTATGTGGCTACTGTTTTCAGTATTGAATTATACTCACAGACATAGCAGCACTATTTTAAACTTGTTCCAGACAATAGTAACAGATGTAAGGGAGAATATATAATATACTTTTTCTCTTCATATATTGCTGCATACGATGCAATACATGTTATCATTTGAGCAACCTTTGCTATGTTTTGTCTATCTTTTAAATAAAATAGGGAATGACTGAAGCCTACCATTAACAACATTAAATGTAACATTTATTAAATTAGTGTATATATATCTAAAATATTTCCCTATTATACAAATTTTGAAAAACTGAAATGTTTTCTTGCTTTTATCATTTTAAAGGTAATTTCATTACGTTGTATTGACATCCTCAGATATGGTAAGAAATTCCTTACAGTGATTCAATCTAATTCTTTAATATTTTCCTCTGATAATAAATAAAATATTGAGATGTTTAATAAAGTATGCCTAGTAACATCACTCACATTACACATTTTTATCAGTAAAACAGTGTCATCTCTGAACTCAGGATAAAAAGATCTTCTGAAAATATTAGTGGTATTTTCTGAGGCTGCACCTCAATTGAAATAGTGCATAAAACAAGTATTCTCTTTGAAATCCCCATTATTGTTTCAAATAAATTGTAACTGTGACTATCTGAATACTTTCCTCAAAATTCTTTTTAGCTCTGGTATGATACATTGTCAGATGAGAGGATTATAAAACTTTTAATCAATCAGCAGTCTATTCATGATTCTTTTAACATATAGTTCAGTCGTTTAAATTTAAACAGCTCAAGTTTTCCAAACTATTCTATTTATACTATATTACTAATATTTTGGCACTTTCTGATGTTAACCTACCAGATCCAGTTGGGTCATTCATTTCCACTGAGTTCTTTGGGTAAATAGATAATAGTATCGATGGTCTCACATACTTAAAGGCAGGTGAGAGCACAGTTCCTTTTCCTCACAACTGAGATACCAGCTGGATTCACTTACCACAATAAAAACAAATCTAATATTAAATTCTGTCACAAATAAAAACAGATATTAACAATTTTACCTTAAAAAGTATGTTATTTCATCATATATAGGCTTGATGAAAACTCAGCTATTTACTTTAAAAGTTATTTTTAAAGATTACTGTAGGCAGATATGGAAGCACTAAATTTTAAGATTCAGATAATCTTCAAGGCCAGCCATATGATAGAATCCTCTGTTCAGGGTCAAATATGAACCTGGTCAGGGTTCTAGGCCTGTGACCTAAAACCAGAGAGTGAGAAAAGTTCAGTCTATATTTTCAGCATGCTCAGTTTTTAAAAATTTTCTAGTTATATTTATCAGCCTCTGGGATAGATATGTTGTGAAAATTACAGCAAATGGTTTCTATAGAATCTGTCATGGATATTATTTTTCAGTTTCATGAATCTGAAGAGCAATCATCTTTGTCAAACCATCATTAGGAGGATTTGGGGGGCATTAAGGAAACCTTGTTATGTGATGCTTTCATCTTCTTTAAATATCAAGTTTAGGAAAATATATGATTAAATCACATTCACTTATTTGTTGAGCTAATAAATTATGGCAGCCACAACAAGAAATTTCTGAGTGATGACATAGAAAAGACCTTACCTAGTAACTGAGTGAGTGATACAATTCATGATATATCACACAAACTTACTCTTGATGGGAAAATTTTCTTTGCATTTAAGCCAGTATCTACCTCACTCGGTAATAAGTGCCTCAATAGTAGTGTCAAATGATGATTCTGCATTTAGATACAAGTGGGCTGGAGAATTGTAGGAAAATAGTATTAGTAATATGATTGGTGAGTCTTTTTTAATACCCCTGAAAAAAATTAAGAAGAAAAAATGGACAGAACAACTAAATTAGCAAAACTAAGGGATACGTTATTCCAACTGCCAAATGGGACTGAAGGGACTGAGAACTACACTACTGATGACTGTGAGAGGAGGAAGGAGACATTAGACTCTGGCTGTTCTTTAACAACCAGGGGACATTCCAGAACAGCCAAAAAGTACTTACTAGAAAGCATAGCAGGTGAAGACTATGACAATTGAAACTTAGGTGATTGTACAGATCTAATACATAAGTGAGTACAAGGGAGATCCTCATAACTGGGGACTCCCGAGTTCTAAAATCTCTTCCTTTTTACCAAAACCTCAGAATTAGAAGATACTGCTGATGGTAACATTTAAATTAATTAGTGCAGGACCATTAGAGTAAAACAATTATGAGGTAAGGAAAATTGTGGTGGGGTACAGCAGAATGTCTTAGGAAATATACCATTTATTCTATCACTCTGCAAAATCAAGGAGAGGAACATTGAAACTAGGATGCCAGAAAAATAAACTTGACTCAATTACTTCCCTAAAACAGCAATTTTCAACCATTGTGCCACAGTACACTGGTGTGCTGTGAGAAGTTTTAAAACATGCAATGCCTGACTATTTAGGAGCATTAACTTCCTTTCCCCTCTACTGCAAAATTAAAAAAAAAAAAAAGTGACAACAGCCACACAAAAATAGCCACACACTGTGAATGAACCAAGTATACCCATTTTCTGTCAGATCAGCCAAAAATCTATTTTTGGTGTACCACCAATTTTAGTGATTAGTTTGTGCATGCCATGAGATGAAAAAGTTGAAAAATCACTGCTCAAAAAGAACAAAAACATTTCTTCTCACATTAAAAATGAGTAAGAGAAATGTATTTTGATATAATTTCATAAAATTTTAACAAAGGAAAAGAGAGAATAAAGAAAAGAATAACACTTCTCTGATCAATTAAAGAATACTAAAGGGTATAAAATTATTGGAAATAAAGTTTTATAATGTAATAAAATAAATTAAGAAAATATAGAAGCAATAAAAGCAAAAATTGGAAAAACACATAAATCGGTTGATTGGGTAAAAAGAATATTTAAAAGAAGATGTGACATAACTCAGGAAAACAATGTAATGAAATGTAAAAATTTATAACAAATATAATGACTAAGCCAGAAGAAACTCAGAAATACATAAATTAAAAAAAGTCTTAACAGTGCAAAAATTAAGAGCAGTAAATTTTTAAACATTAAGCAGAATTATTTACAATAGTCAAGATTTGGAAGCAGCCCAAGCATCCATCAGTAGCTGAGTAGATTAAAAAAAAAAGTGGTGGTACATTTGTATAATGGAATACTACTTGGTCACAAAAAAGAAGATGTTACCATTTGCAACAACTTGGGTAGACCCATGGAGCATTATGATAAATTAAATAAGCTAATCAAAGACAGACCAATATCATATTTCACTCATATGTGGAATCTAATAAACAAAATAAACTAACAGAATGAAATAGGCTCATGGATAGATACTGATAGGTGTAGGTTTCAGAGGGGAGGGAGTTTGAGGGGCGAGGTGAAAAGAGTGAAAGGACTAAGCAAAAAAAAAGACAAAACAAAACCCTCAGACACAAGGAAAGTATGGTGATTATCAGAGGGAAATATGGTTGGGGAGGTAGAAGAGAGTATGGGGGGATAAACGGTAGTGGAAGGAAGTTTGACTTGGGGTGGTGAACACAGAATGATATATTAGGTGATACATTATAGAGCTGTACAACTGAAACATATATAAGTATCGTAGTCAATGTCACCCCACTGAATTCAATGAAAAAGTAAAATCTAAAAGAAAAAAAAAACACTAAAATAGAAATTATACTTTTGAGATTGGAAAAAAAAGAAACTGATCAGAGAATGACCCTGACCCCTCCAGATGCTCATTTTGATGAATTAGCACATTAAAGTACACAGCTGGAAATCTGATGAATATTCTATTGAGATCCTCCCCAAGACTGCCCTAAAATTTCTGCCTTTAGAAAACAGATAAAATCCCCTAAGACACATGATCCCATGTGCACTTTCTCTTGTAAAGCCTATTCCTCCCCGCTTGCTCCCTCAGGTACATATCTTTGTTTTCTTTCTCCTCAGGTTGTAAGATTCCAAGAAGACTTGCAACCAGGGAAGCAATGGTAACTTGTTCTGGGCTAATCCCCTGAACCTTTCTCCAAAGTCCCACTTTTCGCCTGCGTAACTTGTCTCCTGCATCCACACAGGAGATGACTCATTTCTTCTGCCTCTATCACTTGCCTTCTACAGGGCCAAGGCAGCCAGACCGAGGCTCAACTATTTTTCCTGTTTCCAAAGTGCCATGGAGCTCTGCCTAGGATCAATCCTGTTGCTATTATCTTGCCTCATCTATCATAAGCCCTTCCTTTATTTTATTTTCCCCAGCTTTAATAAAAACACTCTAAAAATAACCTGGTCTTGTTTTGTGAAAACTTTTCTGCAACATATTAAGAACCCCCACATTCCAGACTATGTTGGGGTATGCCTACCTTGGTTTCCCTCCTTTCTGGTGATATCAATATGTGATTTATTTTATTTTTTTGTTATTTCCTTCCACTAAATACAAAAGTAAAGAGAACCATGTCCTTGTTTACCCTTTTTACTGCTTCCTCTCAATTCCTAGGTGGGAACTGAAACGATATTAACATTCAATAAATATTTCTAGTGTTTCCCTTTCATTTTCCTTTGCATTTATATTCATATATATTTGCAATTATCTGGTATATAAAATATTCATATTTTCTGTTAAATATTATATGTGTTTATTAATCTAACCACACAGCCTTTATAATGGTAACCTTAAATGACTACTTATTATTCTTTCTGAGTGCTACAAACACTGCTATTTTTGGACATACAATTTATTTCTATGTTGTATATTAGTATAATAAAATTCATAATAAATATATAATTTAGCATCTCTTTGCATATGATCTTACTTTCTTTAGCACTGTTTATTATTTTAGCACTGTTTATTTTTGAATAAATGAAACGATAAAATCAATCAATCTAAATATTCTTATGAGCCTTGATTCATAGCAACCAATTCCTCTCAGAAAGAGTTTTACCAATTTAACTGAGGTGATATAATACAAATTTAATTCACTCAAAGCATTCATAACTGAGTAGATGGTTTTCTTACTTCAGCATATGCCCTCTCAATTATCTCTACCAATGAGGGCAGAGAAACATCTATTTTATTTCCCCATTTACTAGGTGACAGTGCAGTCATATCAGGTATGGAAAAAGTCATACCTAAGGTACGTCTTTCATTTACTTAACTACTGGGAGACCTGCAGCATTGAATACAAGATAGAGTTAAAGCTCTTAAGAGATAGAAGGAAAATATCATCTAGACACTTTTCCACAGGCACAAAACAGCTACCAGATGACAGATAATAAGTGGCTATTGCACAGATAACTTCCTGTCTTGAGCTGCCCCATGTAGTTTTTGGAAAAAAAATTTCCAAGTCTTGTAGCTTTTCTAAGTGACACAAGATAGATGTTTTTATTTCTTTTGTCCTATAATTCATAAATTTTCTTAATCTTGAATGATGTGCTAAGAGAACATCTACCAGGCCTCCTGGTTAAGAGTTAATCAAATAAAGTATGAGCCTTTGTAAAAATAAATGAATAAATATATTAATAAATAAATATTAAAATAAATGAGAAAAGAGCTAAAACATATTAAGAAAAAAGATAAATTTAAGAGATAAGCAAAAAAGTTAATGTATTTATAAGAATATTCAAATAGCCCTGGCTGGTGTAGTTCAGTGGATTGAGTGCGGGCCTGAGAACCAAAGGATGGCAGTTCGATTCACAGTCAGGGCACATGCCTGGGTTGCAGGCCAGTTCCCAGCAGGGGATGCATGAGAGGCAACCACACATTGGTATTTTTCTCCCTGTCTCCTTCCCTTCCCCTCTAAAGATAAAATAAATAAAATCTTTAAAAAAAGAATATTCAAATAAGAAAGCAGAAAGGAATGGAATATAATGAATATTTAGCCACAATTTAAGAAAAATTTACTGAAATTAAAATGAATTTGAAACTGTACAGTAGCATGTACTATATACCTAGGGAAAAAAATCAACTCAGAATAAAAGAAGAAACTTGAGAAATATTAACATAAAAGTTATAAACTTAAAAAAATCTATGAAGTATTCAGGAAAAGTTTAAATCATTTGTAAGTGACAGAAAATCAAACTGATTGTCATCACACTTTTGATAGAAATTTATACTAGAAAAAGTGGAGTAACACACAACGTGAAAAAAAGAGTTTACAGTTGTGAGTATGTGGAACACAGAGTTTACTCTTTTATTATTATTTACTTAATTATATTATTTATTTGTATTATTTGTCTTATTGTTATATTTCATACATTTACTTATGATTTATCTTTTAGACAATGTATTTTCCATACAAATGACTGCAAACTTACATTTGCACATCCTTGTATGGAAGATACTCAAGGAAAAGAATGTCAGTAAGAGATATTGTATAGGGGTACGAAGACCTTAAAGCACAACCAATGCAATCAAATATGCAAAACATCTTGGGATGGTATTCTTATGAACTTTTCCTGAAGAATTTTGTAAAGAATAAAATTTTGTCAAGAAAACAACTGATGACAATTCCACATAAGTAATAATGACAAACATTAAATGTATATTTATCTTTAGAACAAAGTCTCAATTATGGCTACATGATAGAGAATAGATTATATAATTGTGATAGTTTCTGCTAATTGTGTCTATAGTACAAAGATTGTATAAGACTATATATATAGTACACTGTGAAAACTGTCCAGATAATAAGCTCCACACATCGGATTATGGGGAGGTCCCACAGACTTAGCTGTTATACGTACCTTGTGTTAAACTTTAATGATTATCATTAACAGGCTTATATTGTGAAATAAGAATGTCAATCTAAATGTATTTGATGAAATATTACAGAAAGGCCTTCTTAAAAAATGCTTATCTACACTAGGCTATCCCTGCACTTCCAGCCTGCTAGGTTAAAAAAAAAAAAAAGTGTACAAAAGGACTTGGATTAGTACATCAATGTTGGCTTCATTTAAATGGATAACTTTCTAGTCATCCCCAAAAGACAAACTAGTAGAAACATTATAATAAAATCAAATGATTTTATATATAAGGCATTTCTATAGCATACTCCCTTAAACTTTTCTAAAGATGATTGCGTGCTAGGAATAATTATTAGTTTTTAGCTAAAGAATTCCCAAATCCACTTAAAAGAGCATTCTGTGGCTACTGTAGATGGAGAGAAGTTGCATTGTATGGGAGGCAAAAGACAAAAGAATATCAGGATTAGAGAATGACCAACTTACATATAACAATTCATATGCTAAAAAATGACAAAAAAAGTGTTTAATAGTATGGAAGTGCCCAGGCAAGAATGACTTTGGATCAATTGCTTCGTCAATTTGTATGGTATATTAAACATAGTAAGGGTTGTGACTAGGGTATTTCAAATGATAAAGAAAAGCCTAAATAACAACATGAAACAAACCAAAGAAGCAATTCATACTTTCATTTCCAACTAGCTATAGTGATATGATTAATCACTGAATTAATAAAATAATAAGTTTAGAGTAACCTCAGTCATTTATCACAAATCAGAAACATGAAGATGCTGAACAATTATGATTACTAGAAAACAATTATGGAGGAAATCTAAGTAAAGAACTAAACATTATCATTCTTTCCAGTAGGAAATGTATCCCCATGTAAGTGAATAGCCCTGCACTATCATCAGAAACTCTACTTTAGAGACAAAAACTTATTACTATAGTTTAAACCATAAAGTGTTTTTTTAAGTAACTATTTCTCAGTTCCTAATGTGACCACTAGCTTAAGCTAGAGTCACAAACTGGTACAGAAAGCTGCTGGGGCGTAGCAGGGTGGTGCGTATCCATGTGATGCCAAAGTATGTTTTGACAAAGAACAAATACATTAAGAAAAATCATATTGTTTTCATTTAAAAATTGGCCAATTTTAGTGTCACTCATATTGGGGTGATCAAATACAATGTAACATTTATTATTAAATTAATAATTAAATATTGTGTATAAAACTATTTGAAGAAAGAACAGCTTAAGTCCAGTAGTCTAGTTTTGATCTCTCAATTTACAAGAATTACAGGGAATTTAGGGTAATTTAAACTTCACAAAAATAAGGCAATCAGATGCATCTGCTCCTTTCAGCAAATGAGAATAACATTAACAAAAAGGACTGTTAAAAACTGAGAGTCTGGAGGCAATGACAGCCAAATGTGATTGGTTCTGAATTAGAGCTTAGTTTGAAGACATAGAATGTAAAAATATTTTGAGGGAAAACTAAATTGGAATTTAATTAATTATATAAATTCATGAGATAGTAATCCTTAAAATATAAGGGGATGTTTTATTTTATCTAGAGAATCATACCAAAATATTTAGAGGTTGAAAATTATAGTTTGTCATTTTATTTTTGAAAGGTTATCATTAACTGTAAATATGAATGGATATTAGTTTTAATATATACTCTAGATTTGAGTACCTCATATGTGAAGAAAACTAAGAAAAATGTATACTAAAGGCATTTTTAGGTAGGATTAAAAGACCTGAGTCAGAGATCCTTCAGCTATCTTAATTTCTGATCAGAGTATAGAACTAATTAATTAGCATAATAGTTTCTCCATGTTTTTTCTCCGTGTTTGACATGGTTTGAAGGGAAATATTGTTCAAGTACCCTTATCTTGCATAAATAATGTTTAACAACAGATCAGAAGCTGGTTCTTTCAGAATGATGCCCGAGGCTTGGACACCGTCAGGTTCTTTATGTTTAACCAATAAGGTTTTCACACAGTCAAAATTAAAATGTAAGATAAAGTCTGCCTCCAGGATATTTCCATAATAACCTCAAAAACCTTCCATACAAAATGCTTTGCACATGGTAAAATGACAAATTTAAAGCTTTATTAAAATTACAGATTAGACAATAGTTTTTTTGCCTTCTTGTTAATGCACATTCAAGCATTTCAAAAATGTTATTTTAGATTCACTTCCCCTTAGTAGTACAGTTAGGTAGGAGCTAGATGAATGTCCTTTGTCCCACACCTCTCTCTAGTTATGTGATCTTTTTGATGTATGACAAAAGATGGTAATAAATGTAATTATCAAAATTGACTTAACTCAGTTTGTAATATTCTCAAAACATGTCATTTATTTCCTTTGTTATTATTCTCTTTACATTTAAGTGCTCTAAAGTTTCCAAATCTTCATGTTAGTCAAACCTCTTGCAGTCTTGCCTTGTTATTATAATAATAGATTATATTTTTACTTACAGAAACTTTCTGTAAATGATCCATTCATGGCTTATTATTTTATTTACCACAACAAATGTTTGTTTCCTTAATTGTTTCAGAGCAATATACCCTGAAATAAATTCTACAACTAAACATGTGTGAAAATACTAATTCTGGGTATTACCCATGAAAAAATACTCAACCTTAAGCAAGAGTAATTTTAGAAAAAAAGTTTATTTCAGCTGTCAATCCAAATATGAAAAATGTGAGTAAATCAGTTCCAAGGTTAGTTCCATTTTTTGCTTTAAATCAATTTGTATTTATGGAAGAGGGCATAAAGAAAATAAATGGTAATGGAAAAAATACACTAAAAATAAACTATTAAAAATGGGGTAGTTGTTAGCCAATGTCACCATAACTTTTGGAATGTCTTGCCAGTGCAGTAAAATCAGCTTGGTCAGTAAAAGTATGATCCTGATAGTAATTCTGTCATCCCCAGGAAAGCGAATCATACTTCTGGGAATCACATCTCATTTTCAGCCAATGTTGAGTGGCTAATAGGGTTGTGTATCAATTTTTCAGACTGAATAAATTTTTCTTCCTAATTAATCATCTAAATGAATGCCCAGGTTTCTTCACCTTCAGTTCTGACCATGAATCAATTTCAAACAGAAGCTTAATGAGAAAGAAAGCAAGAAAAGATTTGCCTTGGAAAGAAGTGACATACAAAGGGTCAAAATAATCAGCGCTGTCCTCATTATGGCCATTTGCATAAATGAAAACTAAATAATTTTAGACTAAAAGAAGTTTATTATTCCATGTATTAGTCTGTTGTGCTTTGTGAATTTTGTTAAGATTATTAAATACTTCACTTATTCATATGCAGAAATGACTACCGCTATTTCTCCCTGATTTCTTTCTGATTTGTGACACTCACTTGCAAGGGTACTGATGTTTGTGGTATAATTTATGATCATATTTCATTTGAATAAGAAATCCAAACTTAATAGCATTGGTGCTCTAATCAATCAGTTTATCAATCACATTATTTGATCCAGACATATGTCTCATCATTTTCTCCACTCCTATTCAAAAATTTAATTTGGTTAGGACAACATCTAAGGGAAAGAATTAATAATTCAAATGTTACCACGATACTGGCTTTCAGCACTTAGTTTTATTAATATGATATAATCTCTTCTATCATTCCTGAAGGTAAGTAGGGAAGGTTCTACTTGCCATTTGCCAAGATTTGATGAGAAGATGAGTTTCAGACTGGTTACAGCTTTTGCAAATGATAAAACAATTTGTTAATGACAATGCTAAGACTTTGACTCAGGAATTTTTAACTCACATCTAGTGCATTTTTAATTACAATATGCTGGTTGGAACTTCATATATTTTGGCCTGAGAATAAACTTATACTTAAATATAAAGGAAGTTGATAAAAACATATTATTGAGCACCCAGTAATGCTCTCTTCAAAAATTATACTAAATCCTATCAATACTTCTCCAAGGAGACATACAGAGGGCCCATAGACCCATGAAAAAATGCTCAACATTACAAGACATTACAGAGATGCAAATTAAAACCACAATAAGATACCACTTCACACCAATCAGAATGGCCATTATTAATACATCAACAAACAACAAGTGCCAGTGAAGTTGTGGAGGAAAGGGAACCCTAGTACACTGCTGGTGGGACTGTAGACTGGTGCAGCTATTATAGAAAATAGTATGAAATTTCCTCAAAAAACTAAAGATGATATTCTCCTTCAATCCAGTCATCCCACTGCTGGAACTATATCCTTAGGATACCAAATTACCAATTCAAAAGAACCTCTGCACCCCAATGTTCATAGCAGTGTTATCTACAATAGCCAAGTGTTGGAAACAGTATAAGTGCCCATCAGTGAATGAGTGGATCAAATAATTGTGGTACATTTACACAATGGAATACTACACAACAGAAAGAAAGAAGGAACTCCTACCCTTCAGGTCAGCATGGGTAGAACTGGATAGCCTTATGCTAAGTGCAATAAGCCAGGCAGTGAAAGACAAATACCATATGATCTCACTTGTAAGTGGAAAGTAATCAACAAAACAAACAAATGAGCAAACTAGAACCAGAGACTTGGAAATAAAGAACAAACTGACACTAACCAGAGGGAAAAGGGGAGAGAAATAGCCAAGGAAAGATGAGGAAGGGGCTAGCAAAGGAACACAAATAGAGGACTCATAGGCATGGACAATGGGGTAGGGATTGACTGGGGATGAGGCTGGGGTGAGCAAGGGCAAAAAGGCAGGACAACTGTAACTGAACAACAATACATTTAAAAAATAACATTGTTACCAAAAATAATAATCATTCAAAGTGTTAATGCTAACCTTATTTTATAATCATTATATATTCAATGTTCAAAATATTTTACTGACAATTTTTATTGACAATTTTTTACTTAAACTTGACAGTGATAACATGATACAGGTAAAAATATCACTTTTAATGTGAAAAAGAGAAAATGGGTTTAAAAAAGTTGTGCCTTGCCTAAGTGTACATGGCTAGGAGGTTACAGGACTGCAACCTGAATAGGGATCTAGATTCAAGAACTTGTGTTTATAATAATGGTGATGATGATGATAGATAATCCATTTAATGATTGCAACAACTATGAGACAAGATGTCAATGATATTAAAAACAATGGTAATGATGATTAAGAGGATATTGATGGACAAATAACTAATGTGATGTTAGAGGAGACAGTACTTGCTTAACATATTTTGGGATTGGCCATTTTCCTTCTTTCTGACCATGAAGAAATTACTTAAGCTTTAAGTTCCTTACTTGAAAAATGAATAAAGTGATAGTTTTTACCTCACTGGATATTAGTCAGGGTTTGCCTGGGTTATTTCATGAGAGCTTACCACTACCCATGAAGTAATTTTACAGATGGTTGGAAAAAGTAAGCCTTTGAAAGTGTAGTTAGTAAGTTTGCCCATGCTCTCACAGCAAACATGTGAACAAATTTGGATCCATACCCATGTTTCTGTGACAGAAAGTTCATGCTTTTGTTCTTTCCACAGGGCCACATAATTTTTCTAACAATATACTTAATAAAACACAATATCACTGATTATACATTTGTAGAATTTTTAATAAAATTTCAATGCTGATTATTTTTAGTCAACGACAAAAATACAGAAATTACTCTGCCAGAAAGCAATGTGTAACCAATTCAAGTGATGCCTATGCTTTTTTAGAAATTATACACAAAAACCTTTTGACAAAATTGTTGATTTTTCCCAATACACACATCTGGCTATCTTACAGCTTTTTAAAATAAAGAAATGTAATTTTTAAAGTGTGAGTTTACAATGCATGGTGGTCATGAACTCTTCTCCATATTTCAAAACTCGACATCCAGATGCAAAGCTTCTCTGGGCGATTGGCCCAGTAATTCATGCCACAATACAGTACTGATCAAAAGTGTGGAGTGCCAAACTCAACTCCTAATGTTCTATTTCAACCCTGTGGATTCTATTGTGGCTGAATTTGGAAGAAAGGTAGGTTGGCTTACTACCACATTTCTTGCTCAACCCTGCATTGGAGGCAAAGAGCCAGATTTTGAGAGAAATCTGTGAGGATTTTTAAAAATTCATTTATCCTATGTAATTACTCATAGAAATTGAACCCCTCTGATAATTGAAAGAAACAATTCGAAATGGGATTGTGCCATGTCTTGACTATATGTAGTCAAGAAGAAAATTGTTTCATATGTTAAATAAAATGAAGGCAACCTGACTAAAGCTAATAGCATTCAGCTGGTTTCAAAATACTTTATACCAGGACAAAAAAATTCCAATAATAAAAATTTACTACTTACTTCCTTCAGGTTTAAATTGAAGCATAGAGCCTAAGCTGAAATAGATACATTGGTTGTCAATGGCATGATCAAGAGAAACCTAATGAGAAAACATAAATACTTGCATTGTTAGCATAGGTATACTAATTCATTTTGAGCCAGTGTATTGAGTTCGTACACTGATATACAGAATTCATAGGTCATATCTCCCTCTGTCTAATAAGTAGCCTAAACACAGGCAGGCATTTAATTATTGTCATGTCCCTAATTTTTAAAAATGCCCTCAACATAATCTTAAATTATAGAATTGGAAGCTACTTTTTCAGCTTTTCAAATAGAATAATGCCATAAACAGTATCTGATTTTTTTTTTTTGATTACCACAGCTCTGTTTCCTGAAAATGGGATTATAACAAAGATGATGAGGGAACAATGGAACAGGAAAATATAAGATATCATCAGATAGATACTATGGTGCTGAAGAAGATAATATTACCAGGACTATTGTATCTCTTAATAGATCTTGTGTTATTCATGAAGGACAGGGATGTGCTCAGATATTTCCAGAAAGAAGTACACAGGAGCTTAAAAAATAGCTCCATCTCTTTTAGTTTTTTAGATGAATAATTGAAATTTAATAGTTTTTAAAATACAAGTATAAAAAAACAATTGAATCAAAGGTATCTGAATTTAGTTGTTCTGTTTTGTTATGAAATTATAAGGGATACAGATTTAGCCTCCATTACAAAAAGAATGTGCTCATTAAAGAAAATACTAAAAATATGTGTCTTATCATTTACAGTCACTATAAATGCCTTTTCCATATCTAGTATATTGTTTAAGTTTATATACTAATTGCTGACTTGTTTTTTTTAATGTTAACTAGGGTAGCTTAATTTAAATTGAGAACTGAAACAATAAGCACTTCTGTTATAGACAGTTTTTACTGAATTTACTGTTTATTTTTTTCTATTTATTTGTAAGGTTAATTAGTTTTTACTTTGAACCAGACTAATAAAATTTAATTTGTGATGTTTTCTCCTGAATGTTTTTTTTTTAATTATTCTAAATTGAAAAAAAATTCAGCCTTCTGTATCCAATTAAAAGTCATGCGTTATCCCCTGACTGGTGTGGCTCAGTGGATTGAGTGCCAGCTTGTGAACCAAATGGTCCCAGGTTTGATTCCCAGCTAGGGCATATGCCTGGGCTATGGGCCAGGTCTTCAGCTGGAGGATTTCAAGGGACAACCAATCTATGTTTCTCTCAAACCTCGATGTTTATCTTTTTCCCTTCCTTGTTCTCTCTCTAAAAATAAATACCCTTCCTTGCTCTCTCTCTAAGAACAAATAAAGTATTTTAATTTAAAACAAAAACTCATGTGTTATATTACTGAATTACAAAAATATATTCTGTTATAGCTTTGTCCTGAGGTAATAGTTGACAAAAGAGAGAGAGAGAGAGAGAGAGAGATCAGTTGTTACAAAAATCCAAGTGAGATCAATTCTGATTAACATCAGAAGTTCACTCTGAGATCTTTTTAGCTGAAAGATGAATATATAGTGACAGTGATTTTTATAAGTGTAGTAATAAAAGGTATTAAAATATATTTTACTTTTTTAGTGTGAGCCATCCTGAAGGGTAGTAAATATCCTATTTGAAATGAGGAGTTTTGAATATATTGTCATCTTAGGTATAAAGTTAGTTGGTAGTAGCAAGGTGGGGAGTTTAACAGAAAAAGTTTGATTTGCAAAAAGAGTTTAATAAGAAAAAAAAAGGTACTTTCCAAATGACACTTTGAAAGACACCAAGTGAGTATGTGGAGATAAATATATTAGGGAAGCATTATACTTAGCACCAGAGTGATCAAAGTTATTAAATGTCCAGTCAGGGAGCAGTAGGCAAATATGCATGCTACTTACAAACAGAGGCTTTGAGGATTTAGGGAGTGATAATTTATGTTAAAGAGAAACAATAGCAACAGATGAAGAGGAATGCTAAACCAAAAGAAAAATTGTTCATATTTAAACATCACTATTATATAATGTGTGATTATGATGCAAGTTGAATATTACTATACACTAGAAGAAGCATGACCAAAAAAATACATCCCTTTATGGACCTTGAACTAATATTAATGGACCAAAGCTTTATAAATTCTCATCTCCAGCTTGAGACTCTAAGAAAAAACAGAGTTGCAAAGGTTAAAGATGTATTTAAATGTGATAAATAGAAAATTTCTTACTAGTAACCCATAAATTTTAGAATTTCTTCAGGAAACAATGAAAATGTTATGTTTAAATTTTCAAACCAACCACCAAAATGCAAATGACCAGCATCCTGAACAAAACACACTCTGGTAAAAAAAAAAGACAATATAATAATTTTTAATTTTATTGTTTATTTTACTTTCTTAATTCTTAGGACCTAATGATTCAAAACTTAAAAGCAATATGTTTCTCACATGAATATTAGAATCCAAATCTAATATATTTAAAGTGTCATTTAAAAGAATAAATTCACATTTAAATATATTATGAGTGATGAGAGGAGATTCTACATTCCATTAAAATTATACACTGACATTTTCATCCATATTATTATTCTTTCTCTGAGTCTTACATTTCCTATATTTTGGTTCTGTTAATAGTTTACCAACTATTCTACGAACACCCTTATTTGGAGCTGGCATCATATAATGTTCACTTACAAATATCACAGAATAAATAGCTACATTATGCACTGCATTGAGCATACATGGGTTTAGTGGTTTAAAGCCAATGTTATTTGTGTTCCTTGTGGTATGAAGTATGTTTCCAAACTGAAGAAGAGCCTACCTTTCAAAAAAAGGTACAATTCTTAATTGATAGAGGTGATTTTAATGGATTCTTAAAACATGCTTGTAAATGTTACTGAGGCAAACACGAGGCAATTTGTACCTAAAATATAAAATTCAGGAATATGCTCTTTCTTTCCCATCAAACCCACAATTCTAAGACATTTGTAAATCTCACATGCAATATATAACTGTGTTTTATCCAAGCAAAGCAGGACCTTAATCCTATCCAATCTAGATGTTCTTTGTATTCACTTAACTTCTACTTTTCTACTAGAAAGGTAGAAAAGAGAACTTTAAAAATCAAAATATGAATATAATAGATTGGGTTATGTATTCTGATAATGAAATAAAGTTGCCTTTTTATGTTTATTTCTTTATAAACTTAGTTTTTACTGTCAGATCCTTGTTTAGCAACCATCTTATTTGATTATCAATGTCAAATATATTGCTTTAAATTTTATTAAACTAGCTTTAATTCAGGCTAATCTAATAGCTTATATTTTTCCATTCTATATAAACCATGTCAGGCAATCTATAATATATGATATAATTTTGCTAATTATGTGTTGTCACTTTTATATTTTATAGCATCGCGGACATGCTATAGTTTGAGTATTTTCTTCATAACTTCTGGACTAATTGCTTTATGTTCCATACTGAAGAGACAGTTAAAATACCAACTATGTATCTTTCTCCTTTCTCTCTTCACATAATTTATACAAATTACTTATACTTACTGTTGCTTTCTTCACATTAACCCTAAGACACAGACTGGGGTGTAACAGTGTAATAAACTTTTTTTTTTTCTGTGATTGTGCATATGTATGAAAGGTGGGTAATCAGTTAAGGGTCAAAATTTTACTATAATTATTTTTTCACTTAGAGAATATGTACTTGGGACATTATTCATCATAATTCAAACTCTTTTACTGCTAATTTTATTATACAAATATGTTCCTTAATATATGAAGATAGTTTGTATATCTATGTGTATGTTTGTGGTTGTGCATGATATGTAAGTGTACCTATATGCATTTCAGTGTGTTCATTTCTTTCCAGTTGATATCACCAAAACAAAATCAAAACCCATTATACACAAAAAGGAAGAAAAAAACTAGCATATATTTTGAAGGGAAACCTAGAAGGGAAAAGGATTATCTGGAATGAAGTCCACAAACAGCATACTTTGGACCTACAAATTATAGCCATATTTGCTAATTCTTAATGGATTTCTCTCTTATACATGTCAAAAAACTAATCTCCTCATTTAAATAAAGTTTCTCTTCATTATATATATATTATCCATGTAAATTTAATATTTGTATAACCTTTTAATAAAGAAGAAATGTTCATCTTTGTGCTCTTGACACAAACACCAATTTATTATATTTGCTACCTAACATTTCCAGCATCTCACCAGAAGTTTCTCCCTGTCAGAGGGAACAGCCATTGCAACACATGCCCTTTTCACCCAAACATACAGCAAACACAATTTTGGAAATGGCAAATTCTTGTCTTTGTGATTCTGTTAAAACCTTTAATATTGATGAGGATCTTTCTTTCCTTTAAAGAAAAGAAGATAATAACTTGGTGTTTAATTTATAATATTAAATTAGATGAAGTTTTACAAAACACTTTGAAAATTTATATTATAATCCAAATGAAATCAGAATTCAGTAACAATTGTTTCTGTCTACCAGAAACATGATATGCTTCTTGATTTTTATAATATAAAGATACAAATAAAATGCAATAGTTTTGTTTTTTAGTACACCATGTACTAAAGGAAAGGTAAATAAAAGCAAAGGTCTTGTAGTATATAATGAGTGCAATACAAGTTTTATAGATGTTTTCATATCTTTCTGCAGTAGTCAGAGAAGTCAGGAAAAAATGATCAGTTATTGTGAATCTATGGAGTATGTTGTCATATAATGTCTAATTACTATTATCAATATTGTATAAGTGAAAGAAAGCAAAGGAGAGTTAATTGATTCACTTATTATTTCATTTTTAACACTTTCTTTCAAAAATATTTTCAAGTGATCACTAGGGGTCAAAATCTATGTTAGAAGTTATCTGCACATAAATATAATTATTTGATGCTGGACATTCAATAATGTCAAGGAACATGAATGGATTTATCGACTACTACAAATACAATGCAATTGTATATTATATATAGGACAGAAAGAGGTTAGAAATAGTGCAAGATACTACAACTTTCATCAAGGCTGATACTTGTGCATAACCTTTTTCCAAAATACTTCATCTCCAAAACAAAAGTGATGTTAAAATTGTTTCCCAAAAGTGAACACACAATTACAGGCAAAGTGAGTAAATAAGATGTTATATTAGAGAACTGTGCACATATAAGCCAAAGAAACACATTAGTACACACTGTTACAGTGGCCACAATAATATGGTGCTCAGATCTGCTGCTCAGGGAAACATATTGATAGACAGCCACAGCTGCTACATTCTGAATCCATCAGTGCGTTTTTGCTAAGGATACACTTGTCACAGGCAATCTTCCACCAATACCTAAGCACAGTAGGCTTAAACCTACTAGATATGAAAATCCTCTGTCATAAGACTTTGGTTCAAAGATACACAGTTGTCCAGGCCAAAACCTTCCTAGAACTACACTTCAGTGTAAGATGCTACCCAGCCCTCTGCACCTCTGTCTCCTTCACAGAATGCATTGCAATCCAACAGCTCTAACACAAAATAGAATATTAAAAACTCCATTGGCCGTTAGCAAATTTCGCCCTTGACAAATTTGGCAGCCGTTGTCTGCTTGGGATATCAAAGCAATACCAGTGAAAAGATAATTTGTAAAGAAAAGAAATAATAGTGACCAAAAAACTGAAGAAAATAAAACAACCAATAAGAAACTGAGGCATACAATTCCTTTTTGTCCTTTCTTGTTTCCATTCCAGTTTTTAGTCCTGTAAAGCCAATCCATTTGAAAGTCATTCACTTTCAATGAATTGAATTGGCTATGAGAATCGTACACATAGATCTAAATATATTTGGTGCTGAATTTTCTCTACATATTCAGTGGCATATTTTTCCTACAATTAAGTTAACGTGTTCTCTGATGCCAAATATGCTTTTATATTCACTTGTGTAAATAGCTTAAAGAACATTTGGATACTACACATTTCTATAATGTCATAATAACTAGATTTAATGTATTATCAGCGTGTGAGTATTTAAAGTTAATAGCATTTTAATGTTCTTTATATTCTCAGTGTGAATATCAATTACAGGAATTTTTTCCTCCTGGGACCACTGAGAACCCCCAATTTCTGTCTTTCAACATACCTAAAAACTCTGGCAACAAGATGCAGAGCCTTTAGAAATTGTACTTCTAAAAATTTCCACCTTTCTGCTCACATGAAGAGAACATTACCACATACATTAATTGTGAATATATGGGCTTATATATAGTTTTGAAATGACTTAATTGACTCAAAGAATAAGAATCTGGTTGTTTTATCTTTCTTTTCTTCTTTTTTCTTTATATTTGGTATCAAAAGGTAGGTGGAAATACTAACAGCAATAACAAAAATAGGCAGAGATAGACTCAATAGCTAGCCATATAATTAATTTCCCTTTCAATTTAGCTTACAAATAATTCTTAAGCATATGTATCTTTGCATATATATTGTTGTTTGCTTAGTTCATTTTGTTTTTGTTATTTTAGGTTTGGTCGTTGATAGTTGTGCATTTGTTGTCATTTTACTATTCATATTTTTATCTTCTTTTTATTAGATAAGTCCCTTTAATATTTCATATAATAAGGGCTTAGTGGTGATGAACTCCTTTAACTTGACCTTATCTGGGAAGCACTGCATCTGCCATTCCATTCTAAATGATAGCTTTGCTGGATAGAGTCATCTTGGATGTAGCTCCTCACCTTTTATGACAAGGAATGTTTCTTTCCTACTCTTTCTTGCCTGCAAGGTTTCTTTTGATAAATCAACTAATAGCCTTATGGGAACTCCTTTTAGGTAACTATCTCCTTTTCTTTTGCTGCTTTTAAGATTCTCCCCTTCACTATGTTTTCACATAAGTTTTCAATATCTTGCTCTTTTTCTTTTCCTTCTGGCACCCCTATGATTTGGATGTTGGAATGTTTAAAGTTGTCCCAGGGGTTCCTAAGCCTCTCCTCAATTTTTTTTTTTTTTTTTTTTTTGAATTCTTCTTTCTTCATTCCCCTCTGCTTGAATGTGTATTTCTTCCTTCTGGTCCAAACTGTTCAGTTGAGCCCTGGTTTCCTTTGCATTACTGTTGGTTCCCTGTCCATTTTCCTTTATTTCACTTTTCATAGCCATCACCTCTTCCTCCATTTTGCATCCATGCTCAACCATTTCTGTGAGCATCCTGATTACCAGTGTTTTGAACTCTGTATCTGATAGGTTGGCTATCTCTTCATCACTAAGTTGTAGGGCTTTTTTTTTCTGGAACTTTGATTTGTTCTTTCATTTGGGCCATAATTTTTGGCTCAGAGGGCCTGCTATGTAGTAAGAGACAGAGCCTTAGGTATTTGCCAGAGCAGGGCAATCCACTTGGCTGCCTTGTGGAGCTCTGTGTGGGGGAGGGGTCTGAGACGAGACAATACAACTTGCTCAGCTCTAAGTCTGCTTTCAGTGACTTCCCCCACTACCCACAAGCGAAATTGGGCCCTTCTGGGGCTGATTCCCTGGTAGGTGGGTTTGTGTATATTCTAGGACCCAGTGGGTCTTCCAATGATCTATCCTGTGAGGAAAGGAGTTTCTCCTGCTGCCTCAACCCTCACAGGTTTTCTTCAGTCAGAAGTTTTGAGGCTTTATTCACCCACTCTGGAACCCTGGGTTGTACAGTATGCCTCGCTTCCCAGTTGTTCCTCCGGGTTTATCCCTCACAGAAATGTGGGACCACTGGCTCTGCCAGCCGCCACCATCCAGTCTTCTAGCTGTCACCTTGCTGTGAATCCTCTCCATCCTGGCTGCTTCTCCCGTGCCCTCCTCCTGGTTTGGATGAATGTTTCTCCTTTAATTCCTTGGTTTTCAGACTTCCATACAGTGTTATTTCTGGAAGTCCTGGTTGTTTTTGTTTTTAAATTTGTTGTTGTCCACCTTTTGGTTGTGTGAGTAGGTAAAGCATATTTACCTATGCCTCTATCTTGGCTGGAAGTCCAAATTGTCAATACTTTTAAATTTGATCATAAACTGGTCTTTGCTGAACATAATGATGAAGAGTTTAAATTCAAAATCATTTCATCAACTTGTATTATTATTATTTCAAAATTGTGCTGTTCCAGTTTGGGGAAACTATCTTTTTGTTTTGTTTCATTTTTTTGGTGTTACCTTTATTTCTTATCATTTATTTACAATATTAGTTATCATGATTTCTTCTTATGCTTCACATATTTAATGTATTTAAATAATATCAATATATAGTATTTCAATGGAACAGCACACTGAATATTATATGTCATGTTTCTTGAAAATAATTTTAGTCATATAATTGGCATCTTCTGTCCATGATTTATGAAAAAAATCAGTTGCCTATATTTTTGGTGTCATAGTTGAGAAATCATTGCCAAGGGAAATGTCATGAAGTTTTTCCTTTACGTTTCTTTCTTTGAGGAGATTTATGGTTTCTAGTATAAAAGTAAGTACAGTTATGAATTGTTCAATAACAGGGATACATTTTGAGAAATGCATAGTTGGGCTATTTCATCATCATGCAAACATCATAGAGTATACTTACAAACCTATGTGGTATAGTCTATTAGGTACCTAACCCCATGGTGTAGCCTATTGCTCTTAGGCTACAAGCAAGTACAACATGTTACTGTACTGGCTACTGTGATTATAACACCATAGTAACCATAAGGTTGTATATATTATATTTTTTTTTCATATGTATCAGATGTATAGGCATTCATATATATATACTATATAGGATATGTGTATGTATCACACCAGTATAGGGAACTTAATGTGAATAGAGACATCAGATAGAGCTATCAGGGCCGGAAGTTACTCTGTGTGAGTCAGTGAGTGTGTGATGTGTGAATGAGAGGCCTACATTAATACACACTACTGTAAACTGTATAAACACTGTGCACTTAGGCTACGTTAAATTTATTTAAAATATTTTCTTCAATAATAAATTAACCTTAGCTTCCTAAGTTGTTTTTTTTTTTTTACTTTATACACCATATTTTTCAGACTATAAGATGCATTAAGGTTTTAGAAGAGGGAAATAGGGGAAATTTTTTGAAGCAAAAAATGTGGTAAAACATTTAGTAACATAAATAACATACTATTTCACCAATGTAAATGTAAATAGAACTCAACAGCAGCATTAACAACCATTATTCCTCCCCAATTTGGTGGGGCGGGGGGAGTGTGTCATATAGTCTGAAAAATATATACTTTAAACTTCTTTTAAATTTTGACCATGATAACACTTAGTTTAAGACATAAACACATTGTATAGCTGTACAAAATTGTTTTCTTTCTTTATAAATTTCTTTTTTTCTTGGAACAGATTTTTTATTTTTATAACTTTATTTTATAAACTTTTTTCTATGTAACTTTTATTTTTACTTTTTAAAAATTTTCTGTTGAAAAGCAAGACACAAGTACACATATTAGCTTAGGCCTACACAAGGTCAGGATCATCGATATGACTGTGTTTCATCTCCACATTGTTACAGGGGAAGGACTTCATGGGTAACAACCAGCATGGAGCTGCCATCGTCTATGATAACAATGCCTTCTTCTGGAAACCCCCTGGAGGACCCATGTGAGGCTCTTCTTGAGGAGGTGTCATGCTTTTTAGAAATCTGTCCTTGGTAATTTTCTTGGTTTGCTTATTTTTCTCATCACCTATAAGCAGGTAGCACACCTTGGACATTCCTCTTTCTCAATGGCAGCCTTCTGCTGTTGGGCTCTTTGTTTTCAAAACTTTTTAAGGAGATTGTTGAAGTCTGTAAAACCTTTGGCCAAACACTTTACTATGACTTTTTGCAGGGGGGGGGGGGTGGTTCTTCTCCTTTGTTTTGCAGTTTTCTTTTTTCTTGCTTCTTCTTTAGGTATGTGTTCCAGTTCCCACAATTCCTCATTAGTCAATTCCTCAGGGATCACCTCTGTGAGCTCCTCAGTGTGGTCTTCATACACACACAGGTTAAAGTTGTTTGCCACCTAAACCTTAGCCTTGATGATTTTTGTAACTTTCTTGTCTTTGGCAAATCTTTTGGAGTCATGAATAAGCCTCTTGAGTGTTTTCTTTCAGTTGCTATTCATGAACTCCTTGGTGACATCATCCCAATTCAAGCAAGGGTCTCGGTGTAGTCATAAATGTTCTAAATTTTTCAGAACCCCATCACTGTCTTCCTTGGTCACAATAATAACCAGGGTAAAAGTCCTCCACGAATAGTAGGCCTTAAATTCTACTTTAAGTCCTCGATCTACTGGTTTGATTAAAACAAAGTTGATGTTTGGAGAAAAAAACACCACTTTAATATTTGGATAAAGATGACCGATTAAGGGAGGGTGTCCAGGGGCATTATCAACAGTAAGCAAAGTCTTTAAAATTATGTTATTATTTTTTATTGTTGACACTATTACAGATGTCCTTTCTCCCCTTCTCTTTTGCCCACCTCCACCCAGCCATACTTTACTGGCAGACCAGTTAAGGAGGGCATATTGGAAGAAAAGCTGCATAGTCCATGTCTTTTTATTGTTTCTTTAGTATACTAGCAGTATGTGCTTACTGACATGTTTGAAGGTCCTGGGTTTCTCATTGTGCCATATTACAAAGGATTTCAACTTGTAGTCTTCAATAAACGTTGCAACCAAGCAAGACTGTTATCCTGTTCTTAATAGCCTAGAAACCTGGCATTGACTTGGCTTCCTTAAAAATCAAAGTCCTTTCAGGCATTCATTTCCAGAATAGAAACATTTTATCCACATTAAATATTTTCTCTGGCAAGTAATTTTCCTCCAACGGTTAGCTTTTCTAGAGTTTACAAAAACTCTTTAGCTGCCTTCACATCAGCACTCACAAATAAACTAATAGTCACTTTCATGTTACTTAGTAAATAATTCTTGAATCATTTAAACCATTCAGAGGTAGCAGTAAATTCTTCATTGCAAACACACATTTTGCTTTGGCCAGATCATCATGGTGTTGAGAGGGATACTAGTCTCTGTCTGTTCTTCAAATCCAGGTCTTTAGAAGGTTCTCTCTGTCTGATACAGGCCCTGTGTGACTATTGTTAATGTCACTGCTGTTAATGAAACTTTACAGCTTCCTTCACTTTGCTCTTTTTCTTAAGAATCGCAGCTATGGTAAGAAGGAACATCTATATTTGTAGTTCTTAACTACTTCTAATTTTGTTTCCACGTCAGTCAGTCCATGTGGGCTCTTACTTACAACATTAGCAGAGGATTTTGTACAGTTAGGAGCCATGAGGAGCAAAACAACATAAGATTAAATCAAGAAGAAGAGAAAATGATGTCATCAAGGGAGGAGGTAAACATGAGGTTTATGAGGCTGCTGTTGACATAAAATGACATAATTTTTAGAGCTATTTTTTTATAGGCAGAAAGGGCATACTCTAATCTCAAAAAGTATAGTAAATACATAAACTGATGATGTAGTCATTTGTTATCATTATCAACTGTAATGTGATGTACATAATCTTTTATATGACTGGCAGCACAGTAGTTTTGTTTAGACTAGCATCACCAAAAACACAAAAGCAATGCACTGCACTACAGTGTTAAAATGATTGCAAAGTCACTGGCAATAAGAATTTCTCAGCTTCATTATGATCTTGTAGGACTACTGTTACATATGCTGTCTGTCCTTGATCAAAGCATTGTTATGCGATACATGACTGTATTCAATCCATTTTGAGTTGATTGTTGCACATAGTATTTAAAAAATAATCTTATCAGTATGTGAATGTACAGTGTTCACAACACAATACATTTAAGAGATTATCCTTCCCCCATTGTATGTTCTTGAGACTAGTGCCAAATAGTCATTGACCATGTATGCAGTTTTATTTCTAGACTTTCTATTGTGTTGTATTTGTCTATATGTCTGTCTGTATGCAAGCATCACACTGTTTATACAGAATGGAGGAAAATGTTTGAAATCCTCATATCTAATGAAATGTTAATATCCCAAATATATAAAGAACTCATATAATTTGATATCAAAATAATAAATAATCTGATTAAAATGGATAATGAATGTGAAAAGACATTTCAAATGGCCAACAGGTATATAAAAAGACATTTATTACTATCTGAAATTATACATCAAAACCTCAATGATATATGAATTTGTACTAAGGATAGGGATTACCAAAATTTAAAAAAATATATCTGTTGGCAAAAATAGGGAGAAACTGGAACTTCTGTGTGCTGTTGGTGAAAATATACAATAGTGCAGATACTATGAAAAACCAGTATAGAGGTTCCTTGAAATATTAAAAATAGAACTACCATATGATCTAGCAATCTCACTTCTGGGTATTTATTTAAAAACAAACGAACAATCAAACCTGAAACCAGGGTCCTGAGGAAACATTTTACTACCATGTTCATTGCAACATAGTCAAAATAGCCAGGAGGTAGAAATAAACTAAATTTCCATCAGTGAAAAAATAGGTAAAAAATGTGTTATATAAATATGATGGGATGTTATTCAGTCTGAAAAAAGAAATTCTGCAATATATAAAAAATAAATATATCTGGAGGACATATCTTATATGAAATACGCCAGTCACAGAAACAAATACTACATTTTTACTCTTATATGGAATACCTAAAGTAGCGTAATTCATAGAGACAGAGAGTAGAATGATGGCCACAACAGGCTGGAGGCGGGGGTGGGGGGGATGAGAAACAACTTAAAGTATGAAAAGTGTCAGTTAAACAACATAAATAAGTTCAAGGGATCTGCTGCAAAACTTCATGCTCTTGATTAACTATACTATATTGCACACTTAAAACACTTGTTAAGAGGTTAAACATCAGGTTAATTTTTTGTACCACAATAAATAAAATTTAAAAGAAAAAGAAAGCAGGAAATTTATTAATGTATCATTTAAAGTTTTACTCCTATGTGACATAATTGAGAGTGTGACTCCACCAAAGAGTTTCTCTTGACTGTTCAAGTTTAGTTCTAGGAACAGTACATTTTTGAAAAATTTAGAGTCATTCATTCAAAAAAAATGGCCCTGACCAGTATGGCTCAGCTGGTTGGATGTCATCGTGCAAAGCAAACAGTTGCCCTGTTCAATTGCTGGTCAGGAAACGTGACTGGGTTGTGGGTTTGGTTCTCATGTGGGCACCTATGTGAGGCAACCAATTGATGTTCTCTCTCACATCAATGTTTCTCTTACTCTCTCTCCCTCTCCTTTCTCTTGTCTCTAAAAATAAATAAATAAAATATTTTAAAGAATTGTTTCTTTTTTGCAGTATTTATTCATTTTATTTTATTATTTTATTTTATTAGTTTCATAAATTACTTTATTGTTGTTCAATTACAGTTGTCTGCATTTTCTCCCTACCACTATCCCCCCATCCCATCCAAACCCACCTCCCTCCCTTGCTTCCAACCTCCCCCTTGGTTTTGTCTATGTGTCCTTTATAGTAGTTCCTGAAAACCCTTCTCCTCACTGTCTCGTACCCACTGGCTGTTGTTAGATTGCTCTTAATTTCAGTGTCTCTGGTTATATTTCTTCTTAATGTCTGGTACTTGCCAACTCAACATTCTGCTATCCAGTGAAAAGTCTTCATAAGACACTCATTCCTTTCAGCTCAGCTGTGACACATTTCTTTTACTATAACATTATGCTTTTCCCAGGTCTCACTATCACTATAAATTATTAGTAGTAAATGTTGATAGAATTTTAACATCAAACATATTCTTGTAGTGCATTTTTACATTCTATATTTGAGACAATTTTAGTTAATTGAATTTTTAAATATTTAAAATAAATTAAAATTATTTAAATCAATGTGAATGAATAAATCTATCTATTATCTAGTATCTTGTTCAAGAAAACATATTACAATAAAATGTCTACAATCTTTCTAGTAAAGATGGAAAGATAGGTAAATGCAGTACTTGCAACGGCTCACAACTACATAAAAATTTCAACTAAACTAAGAAACAACCATCACTTAGAACCACCTAAAATCTAGCTGAGCAGAAGTCCTATGAAACTAATAGTGTAAAGAAGAAGCCACATTGAGACTGGTAGGAGGATCAGAGACTCCAAATGGCTCCTTCTACAACCACATGTAGTAGTTCAAAGTTGGAGATATATATCAGCTGCAGAGGTTCCCCCTTAGGATTAAGGGATCTTAGCTCCATACCCAGTCAGGCAACCCCAGGCTTCAGTACCAGGATGGAAAACCCCATGACTTCTAGCTCTAAAAAACAGCTGAAATTGAGACTGAGACAGGGGGTGGCAGGAGTCTTAGGTGCTCCTCTTAAAAGACCAGCACACTGACTTAGGCTTATTCAGTCTGAACTCCAGCATTGGGGCAGCAGTTAGAAAGGCACCAGGGATATACAGTGAAAAAGTGAATTGCTCAGTGAGGGCTGAAGGCAATTATTTTTTTCCAGACAGAAGTGCTGACACAAGCTATTGTTGCTTTGCTGAGCTCTCCTGCAAAAGACTCATCGGGGGAGAATTATATTTGAGTCCCCTCAACTAGGCTAACACATTACACCCCAACCTGGTGATTCTCAGAGACCCCACCCCATTTAACTGGCTGACTTACCCACACCCTTTCCAGAGGCTTGTCCACTTAAATGGCCTGCTTTGGCTTATGCTTTAAACTTTTCTAAAATCTCTCAAAGGTACACAAACCCCAAATATGAAGCATTTGGCCTCAGCATGCCCCATACCTCTTACTAAGTGGCCCTAAGCCTGACACTAGCAACAGACATCTTTGGTTCATAGCTTTGCCTCTCTTGGGTACCTCCAGGTCTAAGAAAATAGTAGACATCTGTGGATAACTTTATACATCAGGCCAGGTGACCCCAGGCAGGACATAGGAAGCAACTGACTTGGTGTGGGCTTCCTGAGATGCCCCAGAGATAGCACAACCCAAATACCTCTACCAGTAACACATTAAAGAGCAGGCTCAACAGGCACCAGAGCCCTGCTGAAGACAGTCCTGCTCAATGGAGTAAGTTACTGAAAAACAGATTATCCACTGTGGTTGCCTTCAACATCATGTTGCACACAGCCCATACAAGGGGGAGGGAGAGAGGACACATCTGAAGTACCCAGCTTGGGCGACTAGGAAGGCTGTGCAATGGACCCAAAGAAAACCTAGTATATAAGGTCACTCTAAAAGACCAGAGACATAGCAACTCTATCTAACACATAGGGAAAAAAATACAGGGAGGCGGCGAAAAAAAGTACAAAGAAACATATCCCAAATGAAACAAACAAATGAACAAACAAACAGAAAATATCTTCAGAGAAAGAACTAAACAAAATAGAGACAAACAATCTACTGAATACAGAGAATAAAACACTGTTATATAGATGTTCAATTAAATTAGGGTAAAAGTAGATGAACTTAGTAAGAACTTAAAAAAGAGGAAACATAAAAATGGATATAGAAAATAGAAAAAAGGATCAGATAGAGATGAAAAATTTATTAACTGAAATTAAGAATACATTACAGAAAATCAAATGTACAGCAGAAGAAGCAGAGGGTAAGAAAGGAGAAAAAACTCAATTAAAACAACAAAAATATACAAATAAACAAGATAGTGTAAATAGTCTCTGCAACAACTTCAGGTATACCCATATTAGCATCATGGGGATACTAGAAGAAAAAGAGACAGAGCAGGTAATTGAAAACTATTTGAAAAAATAATAATGGAAAACTTTTCTAACCTGGTGAAAGAAACAGACATACAAGTCCAGAAAGCACAGAGAATCCCAAACAAGATGAACCCAAAGAGACCCACACTGAGACACATCATAATTAAAATGCCAAAGGTTAAGACATAGAATCTTAAAAGTAACAAGAGAAAAGTAGTTGGTTACCTAAAAGAGAGTTTCCATGAGACTGACCATTGATTTCTCAACAGAAAATCTGAGGGACAGAAGGAATTGTCATGAAACATTCAAAGTGATAAAGAGCAAGGACCTGCAACCAAGATTACTCTACCCAGCAAAGTTATCATTTAGAATTAAAGGACATATAAAGAGCTTCCCAGAAAAAAAAAAAAAAAAAAAAAAAAAAAAAAAAAAAAAAAAAAAAAAAAAAAAAAAAAAAAAAAAAAAAAAAAAAAAAAAAAAAAAAAAAAAAAAAAAA